>VYZR01092984.1:4619-16408 GCA_013400675.1 Oxylabes madagascariensis
GATGTTTCTGCCTAAGATGGGAAATGAATTAGTGAAATGTTTTGAAAGAGATCAAGAGATTAATTTTGGCCATAATGAATTTAAAATAACAACTGCATGCAGTTATTTGTGAAAAGCAGACCAAGATCCTTGGCTGGATGAAAGGTAGTAGATCTTCCACAGAAAAACACATTTTCAAATAATTTAAATATCATTCTGATACATACTTGAAAACTAGTGATCTGTGCTTTTGCTGCAGCCTGGAGGTCAAAATAGCTGTCAAGAGGTCATGAACAATATGAAAAAAAAATTTCATGGTGTTGATAAAATAAGGAAGTCAATGTTATCAGTACAAGTAAATATATCACTTCCGGAACATTTGCTTACACCCAGTTGGAATTATGTTCAAGAGATTAATGAGTTAATTTCCCCCCAACCCTCTCAAATGTCCATCTGTAGCCTGCAATACATCTAATATTATGCTTTAAATTTATACAGGTTTACAGGTCTAAATGGTCTGCATCTTGTCTATAAAGAAAACTTTCTCCTTCTAATTGTATTTTTCTTCTCCCTCCCACTTCCACACTTTACTGGGAGGCAGTTTATCTGTTGAAATACATTGAAAGTTTATATCTAAAATAAATATTCATAATGCAAGATTTTAATAAACTGCAACAGACATTTTCATGGTGCCACTAAAAAAACAAGTGAATTTAATTAAAAAAGGAGATGAAAGAATGTGAGTTGACATAAGCTTGTTTCATACAGAGTGACATAATAGATTCAAGAGCCACCAGAGATCAAGGAAAGGGAGGGATGAGAATGGAAAGCAATTTTGCTGGAGGAAATCTCTCTTGTTGGAATTATAGTGAATAGGGAGAAAGCCAGATATCATAATAAGAGAAGGTTCGAGAGCCTCCATAATAGATAAACTGCACAGATAAACCAAGGATTTTTATTTTTTTAGGGAATGCTGGCCTCCATATATTTGAAGCTATCTTCAGTTTCTCAAATTTTATGATTGCTTTAAACTCCAGATCATAAAAACAGAATCCTCCCATGGTTCATGGGTTTTCAGTCTTTCTCTTTTCCATCTCTCTCACATAAAGAAAAAAGCAGAGCATCTGGTTTTGCAGTTTGAAGTTGTGCCCTTGGCTCTCGATAAATTAACATATGATCAAACCCATTTGCACCTGTGTAAACTGGTAGTCTCTAGCCAAGGTTGTTTTTTTTGTTTTTGTTTTTGTTTTTTTCAGTTGATTCTGCTAGATTTAGCTAAACTTTGAAAAGTCAAGTCCAAAACTATAGCAAAAACAAGCTGTCTAAATATTGACTCATTGTATGTTGATTGAACACATTCAAATTTATTTGTCTATTTGCATTTCTTGAAACCCAAAAATTTTCATAGAGGAACATTGTAAGTTCATAATACTTTCTCATCTTCACAACCAAGAGATGTGAACATTAAGGGTATTAATATTTTTAGCCACTGAAGAGAGAATATTTGAAAGAAATAAGTAAGACTCACACAGATTTTACCCCTTCACATATTTTCCTACAATAACTGATAAACACGTTTGCCATACACCTTCCAAATCTATAAAAATATGACTCTGCAACCAAAATATAATTTTCTTTAATGCCAAAACAGGATCTCACAAAGACACAGATATTTTTGCTTGAATTTAAAGACCAACAAGTGATTTGAATACCCTAAGGTAAAGTTAAGGATTGTTAGCATTGACAAAATGTTTATTGTTATCATAATCAAACATGAAGAAGATTATGGCTGTTACAAACGTCCCTGTTTCAAGTGTTCCTTGAAAATATTTCTTATACAAAAGACCTGCTTATCTCACTTAATTAATTTAATCTTAGTATGCGGTCTCTAGTGTATGTTCTTCACACAATACATTAGTATCTATGCATTCATATATAAGGTCATTTTATTTAAAACTTATTTAGTTGCAGGATCGGCATCTCAAAGCCTACTGAGAATGCATTCAATCCAAAAATGGATGTAATGTAAAGCAAAAATTTCCTCCATTGCTCAATATTAGAACTCATAAGCTCTACTTATGAGACAATAGAACATATTTACTACAGCAAATATAGAGTCATTGTTCTTTCTTCTTTGTTTAGGCACACAAATGCTCCATCCATTTACAGTGGTATACTTTGGAAACAAGCCTTCTGGGGACTGTTTATGCTATGTCTATTTCTTTAGAAACACTCAACTACTAAAGTATTTGGTCCAGATAAATAATTTATGGAGTTTTCAGAAGTTCTAAATGTGTCTTTGTTTTCTCTATTTCAGCTACTAAAACAGATTCCTAGACAACCTAGTAGCTTCTTGTAAAATAAACTTAGAGAAGGAAAATCAATCATTTCAACTTGTTGCTAACAAGAACTCCATGGAATTAACCTCTTCTTCATAAGACCACAGCAGTTGTCCTCAGACCATTTCTATTCAGGGTGATAACAGTTTAACTGTTGGTCCTGTCTTCTCTAAACAACCTTGTTTTCAGCTGAGTGCCACAGTCTCAACTGCATTGCTTGAAATAATGCCTGTAATTAAAGGGGAAACAAGTCTATTTGAATAGTCAGGATACAGCCAGAAAATATCTGAGTTTGTATATGAATATTGATGTGATAGATAAGCTTCAAATGCTCTTTCCTACTAAAGCGGCAGTCATTCAATCAGAAAGCAGATGAGAGTATGAAATGGTGGGGGTCTGTTCCAACCTGTGAGTAATGAACTTCCGAGAGCTGAAGAAATCTTCAAAGTCAACACATCAAATGACTTCTAGCCCACCATATGTTTGTATCTAGTCTTCAGTTAACAATTGCAAAAATAATAACAATCTGAAGCTGCTTACATGTAATTTGCTAAAATAAAAGAGCCAAATAATTTGCTAACTGTAAAGAAAGATTTGATGGACAAAAAATTAGCCCTTTCACAGTAAAGGTTTCACTGACAGATAATTCAGAGATTCTATGAGGGGCCTGGTAAAATAAAATTACTTCAGCTATTTCCTATAAGACTACTACTACTTTTAGAAAGTAATAAAAACAGAATAAAGTCATTAAAAAAAAAACCCTCAACCAAAACAAAAAAGCCAAATGCCCACCCCTAATAAATCAGTTACTTTTCTATCTAAGGATGATAATTTTACAAAAGCAGAATCTATGGTAGCCAAACAAAAGATGCACATAGAGAATGACTTCATAGCACAACACACTGCAGGACAATAGTTCTGTGATATGGTGTGTCCTTCATGTTTCTAACTGCCTTGCAACCACATTTCTATGTATTTATCTCTTTCACCCTCATAAGTCTTTCAGTTCCTCTCCAGTCGATTGCTCCATGGCTGCCACAGATGGACAAGTGACAGCATATGCTGTGGCTGTGTGTGCTGCTGCTGGCCAGCAAGCATGTGCGTGCTGATAGACCTAACAGCTGGCAACACAAAACTGGTAATTGCTGATCTCATAACACTTGCTGGAATTTAATTATGTTCATGACCTTTAATCCTCTGTGAATTTGGCTCAAATTGATGTCACGGAAAACTTCTTGCATTAAGACCATGTGATTGCAACACTGCCTTGTTTCTAAAAGATCCTTGGAAATTTTTTCAGAAGTAGCCTCAGTGAGATAACAGCAGTTCAAAAAATTAAGGATCAAGGTCTGTTTAATATCTTTATTGACAACATGGACAGTGGGATCAAGTGTACTCTTAGCAAGCTCACTGACAACTCAGAGCAGTGTGATGCAGCTGACATGCTATAGGAAAGGGATGGCATTCAGAGGGACCTGGGCAGGCTGGAGAGCTGGGCCTGTGCAAACCTCCTGAGGTTTAACAAAGCCAAGTGTAGGGTCCTGCACATGGGTCAGGAAAATCCCAGGAACACCCAAAGGCTGGGCAGAGAAGTGTTTGGGAGCAGCCCTGAGGAGAAGGACTTGGGGGTGATGGCTGATGAAAAACTCAACATGAGCCAGCAGTGTGCGCTCCCAGCCCAGAAAACCAATGGAACCCTGGGCTGCATCCAAAGGGGCACGGCCAGCAGGTCAAAGGAGGTGAGTGGCCCCCTCTAATCTGCTCTGCTGAGCTCCCACCTGGCATGTTGCATATACTTCTGGGACCCCCAAAATAAGAAGGATATGGCATGGAACTATTGAAATTTGTCCAGAGGAGGAAAACAAAATTGCTAAGAGGACTGGAATTGGGGCTGTTCAGCCTGGAAAAGAGATGGTTGATTGAAGACCTCACAGCAACTTTCCAGTATCTGAAGGGGGCCTACAGGCAAGCCAAAGAGGGACTCATCATGATAAACTGTAGTGATAGGTCAAGGAGTAATAGGCAAAAAACTGAAAAAAGGAAAATTCAGTTTAAATATTAAGAAGAAATTCTTTAGTGTGAGGGTGATGAGGCACCAGAACAGGTTGCTCTGGGAGTTTGCAGATTCCCCAGCCCTGAGAGTGTTCAAGGCCAGGTTGGGTAAGACCTTGAGTGAGCTAGTCTAGTGGGATATGTCCCTATCTGTGTCAAGGAGGTTGGGACTAGATGATCCCTAAGGTCCTTTCCAAACCTTAACATTTTGTGATTCTATAAGGTCACAGTAGTTTTTTTAGGGAATGGATATTAGCACCAACATTGAGTCTGAGGTGGAAGTAAGATTATATCAGTCTTCTCTATCACAGAGTCTGAATAATCTTCAGGAAATTAATTTCTCGCTCTCAAAACTATAAAAACAACTGCAGGAAAAAGTGATCCTAAACATAGATAAGTCCACAGAAAGATATCCCAAAATGCAAAATTCTATCAGTATGAGACTAGAACTCACCATTAGTGACTGGTATAGTTTAATTTCAGAATAATTTATTAGTCTATCACTGAGCCTGCTGAAAATCAGCTGCTTGAAAAATAAAGCATGACTGGAAAAATTCATGGATAAGAGGCAGAAGGGGAAGCAGAGAGCAGCAGATAGCTTATCTTCATAGAAATTTTTATAACAATTAAAATTTTGCAAATTCAAAAGCTCTATGGAATGTTCTATTGATGGCTCTTAGTTTAAAGTGTGAAGCAATAAGCCATAAAGAATAGAAGAGCATTCATTAATTCAAAACAAAATGCTACCTAACTCAATAAAAAGCCCTGTCTGGAATGTGTGTACAACTATTTGTTGAATAACTCCAAATAATGAACAAATTTGTAAAGATCAAAAAGCAGGAAAACGGTATAATGAAAAAAATATAATTGCTATTGACAGTCATGTAAGAGTGAGTTCATCCATCTGTAAGCCTGAAAAGACAAAAACATATAATCATAGTCAAAATATTTAAAATATATAGTGTTATGAAAGATGATCTTTAAGAAGGTGAAAATCAACACAGGGCATTTTTCTTGAAAGTAGCTTGTCTGCATCTTTTATACTCATTGAATCTACTACACCAAAAGTAATGATCACCTTAAAGCCCTTAAGCTTTCCTCTGCAAAAGCGCTTGTTCTCATTCTTTGTGACACACTCTGACGTACATTTTGGTTCTCCAGATTCATAATTACGTTTCTAAAAAATCAGTGTAAGTTAAATCTCTATCTTTTTTCCATCAGTCCTCAGCAGATTTATTGGTAAGAACTTACCTCTTCATAGTCTATGTTGGTCTTGATCCCTTGGGAGAAAAGCAACCTTGATGGCCTGGAATCAGACATAGAACCACAGAAAAGGTGTACTTCTCATTTATTGTGGCTCAAAAGGAGATGCTCTTTCACACTCTTTAGTAAATATCAAAGTTAACTAGGATGGAACACCTTTTTCAGTAGCAGACTGCTCTGGTTTGATTCGAAACCGGGCGGAAACACCAATTTAATGTTGTGGTTTCACGTTCGCCAAATCTCGTTTGCCAAATTGAGTGTCTTTACTGCTGTGAGATGGAATTAGGAGAGAAAAGGCAAAACAGGCCCAACTTAAGTTTGAACAGATAAGTTTTATTAACACACACACTAAAAGAATGAAAGGAAAAAAAAAAAATGAAAAGAAAAAGAAAAATTGAAACTTCAAAACCCCTCTTCTTCTCCCACCAACTGTTCACTTTCCCACAACCAACACAGAAAGACAAACCATGACTTTCAGTCAGTTTTACCATTTAAATGTTTAAATGTTTAAATCTTTCATCACTTTGGGAGCACAGTCTCTCTAGTGTCCCATGGAGACATTTGCCACCAAAAAAAAAGGGTCTGGTGGCTCCCAATGTCACAAATCTGCAGCCGACCGGAATCTTGCAGNTAGGTCTCAACAGGGTGGGCCCAGCCCAAACTGGGCTGCTCCCAGGGACTCCCGGGGACCCCTGGACTCCCCTAACACTGGCTGACTCGGGGGTTAGGCTGGAAAAGTTCGCTGGATGTTGAGCTGCAGCCTGTCCTTCTGCTTTGCCGGCAATTGATGTGGGCAGGTGGGGAGGGCACGACCGGTCCCGGGCTGGCCTCCCAGCAGGGGCGGCAGGGCCGGCCGGGCCGCCAGGCCCGGGGGCCACACGGCGGACCGGGATCAGCCGTGTTATCTGTTCAGCTGCTTGGATGGAAAAAGGGAGGTTCCCTAGGAGTCTCCGATATTTAACGCCTGGAAGTTCACGTAGACGTACCCTGTAACTTCCTGAAAACTCACTTCCTGCTCAAACCACGACACAGACAAAGAGAATATACGCTCTAGCTGAGACAAGCACCATGCATTATTATGATTCAGTGCTTCTCTTGCCTTCTCAAAAGAGTGGGTAAATGCATGCTATACAAAGACATTCAGTGAGAGAATTTTAGCTTCAACACTGTTCACAAAAATGTTTTAATGTAGGCATAAGAGGAAAAAAAAGCCTTGTCCTATTATTAATTTATCAAGTTCAAAGACTATCCCTGCAGAGCTTACAAGATGACATAGAAAATAATATATTACAAAGAATAGGGTAAATGAATACTGTAAGTAAGATACAAATCCAAAACAGCTTGAACACAACACATTGCTGAACCCAAACATTTGAAATACTCTGATATTTTGAGCACTAAGATCAGAAATTCTGTGACTATGTTGTAAAATATAGAAAGGCTGAACATACATGCATGTGCTTCTTCCTTTTATGACCTACACAAGGTTGAAAAATGTTGGTAATGACACAAACTTCAAGTCAGGATCAATATATCTTATGCCTATCTATTTCATAAATTAAGAATTATAAAAAGGAAAGATATAGCTAAAGATGAAAATCAGCAAACTGTATGTTCAGTTGTAGGGAAATCTTAGAAGAGGTGCATATTTAGTAGGAGCCACTAAATACAACTTATGCAATTTTTCTTATAGGCCAGTTATATGTATTTCCATCTTACAAAAAAAATAGAAAGTAAATGACGAAAGTGAATACAACAAGCACACATACAAAAACAAATCAATGAAATTAGTAATGGTTTCAAATTTAAAAACTATTTTAATACTCTGGAAGGCCAGCCCTTGTATTTATAAGAAAATCCAAACAAATCTAGTGGAAGGAAGTCATCTGAAGATGTTTAAATTTTCTAGATTTTCAGCTTTGAACTATTTTTTTTTTTTCTTAGGTACAAGGAAAGTCCAACTTTTTTTGTGATATGTTAGCTAAATCTTTAATGGACTTTCTAAGCATACACCTCTGGTATTTGTTTTAATCCAAAATTTGAAACATCAGTGTACCATCTCTTCATGATGAGAATTAGGATAGTGTAATCAAGAAGTGGAGAATACATTTTCTCTACATTTCAACATTGCAAAGCCTATTCAACAACAAGACAATTTTGTTTCCTTGTATTTCATCTCAGATCAGGATGAGTCAAAATGACTAGGCTCCCTTTGTCTGTCTTTATGAAGAATAATTTCTTGTCACTTTATATTAATGAGGTAATTCAACAATGTATGGTTTTATCAGATGTCTACTAGGCATAGGGAAGTAGATAACTGTCTGGGTCATTTGTGTAAGAAGCACCTTAAAGTACAGAACAGTTTACTTAAGGATAAAATAAAATATTCATAATTTCAAAGTTAGATCCAAATGTAACAGCCTTTTAATTGTTGTTGTTTGTCACATTAAACAAACAAACAAACAAGCAGCAACAACAAAAACCCAACGAAAGAACCGACTTTTAAGAGGAACTTGAAAACACTATAGAAATTCTTTATTTTGCTCAATCCTGTCATAATAAATTTTTCAGATATGAATGGACCTCTGAACCTAAGCTATTTAGGAAGAAAATAATGAGTTAATATTCATGGCCAAAAGGGAAAGATCATGTGTAAATTTTCATGCGCTAAGGTCCTGAAATTCTTCTCTAACACTGATACCAACAAGAGAAGATAGAAACCTCCTCAGGCTGTATCTCCCCAGGGACTCTCCTAGATACTCTCTTCCTCTCAGACCTTTCTATGACTTCCATTCTTCCTATAGTTTGTGATCAATAATATTAAGTTGGTGATACAAACATCATAATATTCTACATGGGCTGTGTTTTGCCCTGATCTTGCTGACAGTGATGATAACAAAATAACTCTATCTGCCTCACTTTATTTGCACAATAGGTAAATAGCACTAATTATATTAGAAGTGGTTTTAATGTTATAGAGTGCACTAAGGAAATTCAATATAAAGTTCCCCCTAAGTATAATAATAACCATCTACATATCTATATACCTATAGTTGATTTTGCTACTCTGTTTTATTTCTAATTGAGTCTTGAAAGGAATCAATTCAAACTAAATTTCAAATTAATTGAAATTAACTCAGACACATTATCTGCAAAATGGTCACTCCCAATCCCTTCATAAACTCAAGAGCTCTACGCAAAATTAAAGTCAGAAAACCCTGTGTTATATATCATTCTCAAGAAAAAGCAAAAAAACAAAGCAGAAGTCCTGTATAATGGCAAAATAATTCCAGAAGGTGACCGTTCAATGTTCCACGTCAGGATGTCTAAGCAGCATGGCATGTTTTCATTAAGAAAGAGCCATTTTCAGTACACTTAGGCTTTTAACCTTTTTAATCTCTTACTTTTATCTTCATGTTTGTGGAAAACAGCATTACAGGGGCTCATTATCAGAAAACTGCAATATGGAGGAAGTACATCAGAAGAGACACTCAAGTGCTAGATCTTATAGACGACCAATTAGTTCTGGTTGGTTTTGTTTCTTTATGTTAGTAGCTGTAACTTTGGTGGAAAATGCATACAAAACATATGCAGATTGGGATAATTTAAAACTGAAATGCTATGAATATTTCAACTTTTTTATTTAATGCATATTTTAGTCTCACAAAATCCACATATATTAAAAAAACCCTATGACCAACAGATAATCCAAGTGCCCAAATAACACAATATGCCATTATGATGGAATAGTCATATTTCTTTTTCCGTTACAGAAACACATAGTAATACTAGTGTTTATACTAGTATTAGTGTGTTAATAGTAGTATTTCCAACAAATCAAACACAAGATTTTAATTTTTTTATTCTAAGCACCAATATCACACAGATGCTATGTGAACTCCATCATTTAGTTACAAAAAAACTCCAAACATTTCAGTATGACTTGCATTCTATTTGGCAAGTAGAATTTAGCTTTATCTTTCTCTACACAGGATCAACTGGAAACTGTACAGTGAAGTTCATGATGCATCATGAACATCATGAACATTCATGCCCAGGGTAGCAGTGTTAAACCTGTCTTTTATTTAGGTTTATTAGTTTCTGTTTGTTCTTGTGGTACTACCTTTCATGAAGGCACATTTCAATATAAACAAGCCTGTGGTGATAGTTTTGTTGGGATTTTTTTTGCAACACACTGCAGTATTCTAAGCTACACGCTTAAGGCAAAAAACCTAAAACCCTCAACTCTATAAGTCCTGGTGACCAGCAGGTTCCAAAACTAAAGTAATAAAATACTCAGAAATCCTATTTCCTTATTTTCAATTTATCATTAGATTATATGAAACGGTTTTTTTATAATTTCAAGGCTGATCATTAAGTGCATGATTATTTTGAAGTATTATGTTTTGCATATAAAACACTAATGAGATAAATACCTTAATTGAGGAGGAGCACTATAAGATTACAATACCAGACTTAGTTGAGGTTGTTATCATAGAAGATGTTCAGTTGGAAGGAACCCATCAGGATCAATGAGTCCAGTTCTTGGCCCTATGCAGGACACCACCCCAGGAACCACACCATGTGTCTGAGAGCTTTGTACAAATGCTTCTAAAACTCTGTCAGGCTTGGTGCTCTGACCACTTCCCTGGAGAGCCTGTCCCAGTGCCCAAACACCCTCTGGATAAAAAACTGTTTCCTGATATCCAACCTAAACCTCCCCCGACTTCAGCTTCAGGCCATTTCCTCAAGTCCTGTTACTTGGTCATGAGAGAGATCAGTACCTGCCCCTCCACTTCCCCTCGAGGATGTTGAAGACCGCCATGAGGTTTCCCCTCAGTCTCCTCCAGGCTGAACAGACCAAGTGACTTCATCTGCTCTTCATACAACTTCCCTCAAGGCCCTTCACTATCCTTCACTGTCCTTTTTTGGATGTTCTCTAATAGTTTAATGTCTTTTTTATATTGTGGCACCCAAACCTGCCCCCAGAACTCGAGGTGAGGCTGCCCCAGTGCAGAGCAGAGCAGAACAATCCCCTCCCTTGCCCGGCTAGTGATGTTGTGCCTGATGCACCCCCAACAAAATTGGCCCTTCTGGCTGCCAGGGCACTGCTGGCTCATGCTCAACTTTCCATCGATCAAGATCCACAAGTCCCTTTCTGCAACACTGATCTCTGGTTTCTCACTCCGTAGTTTGTACATAAACCAGGGTTTCCCCATCTCAGGTGCAGAATCCAGCACTTGCTCTTTTTAAGCTTCATACAGTTAGTGATTGCCCATATCTAATTTGTTATGGTCTCTCTGCCCTTGAGGAAGCCCGCAGCTCCTCCAATTTAGTGTCGTTGAGAAACCTACTTAGTATTTCTTTAAGTTCTTCATCCAAGATATTAATCATGTTGAAGAACAACAATATGTTAAACAGTAACAGAAAAATTTCCTAAAAATAATCTTTACAACATTTTAGTGTACCAGTGAATTTTTTTGTCATTTAGCCTTGCTTGAAATAATAGGAAGCCATGTAGCAGAAAACTGAATATCCTAATATTTTTACAATTCTAAAAATGATGTTAATTGCTCATTTATTTCATACATCAAAACCTAGGCGAATGACTTATTTTTTCCCCCAGATATCTATTCTATGGTAATGAATTATAGCTTAGGCATAAATTATTCATGACCAAATTTGCCCATATGTAACTGTGCACAGATTTGAGCAGGTGCAGTTTGGTGAAGTAGGATTTCTCATCTCAGAATCAGTAGGTGTTCTGACAAAAAGTCATACATGTGCAAAAATGTCATCAGTTACACTACCTGTGGTTCCAGAACTAGCATGGTGCCTGCCAGCTTCAGAGTTATCCTGCCTACTCTACTGGCCACTGTGGACATGTCCTTAGTAGTCTGGGTATGTCAGTTGTTAAGATTTGAAACATAAGTCTTATGATAGTTTCTGTTTTCCTGGAAGATCCTGAGGCAAGAATTCAAAGCCCACATGAAAATCTCAGCTTGCATGCAAAAAAATTTTGCTTGTAATTCTTCAAGTCACAGAAAAAAAGCTTTGAAATTTCACTAAAAATGTACCCTAAAGGATAAGAAAGTTAAGAGAAATGCAAACGCCCAAATCGTGGGGTTTTTTTTGTTTTGTTTTTTTTTGGTTTTT
>VYZR01092985.1:5513-39335 GCA_013400675.1 Oxylabes madagascariensis
TGTCTTGCCCTTTTTGTTGATTTCAATTTCTTTATCCCCAACTTAGGAATAATAGCCTGCAGCAGGCTGTGGCAATATAGGATGTATTGGTTTCCCCAGTGCAAGGATATTTTTAAATAAAGAGCACTAACACCAGGAAGAATATGCCCAGCAAAGAAACAATGACTCTGGGTGAATGTGTTGATGTTTTTAAGCAGAGTCTGACATAACCTGGTGCTAAAGATACACGCAGTATGTTGTGAGTGGGATTTCATAACAACTTCAAGATCAAAGAAGACAATCACCCCTTTTTCTGAAGGCATCAGAAATCCTGGAGAAGAAAACATTTTTAAAGTAAGCAAATGGGTTATGGAAAGGATCAGACCAAGCTCAGATGGACTCCTAAAATATTTTTTTCAAAAGAATTATCAGTATTAGTTCAGAATTATACTAAAATAGGTTTAAAAATGAACAGTAATAAATGTCACTTTTTAGAATTAGATAATTTCAAGGGGACCTTGGTTAGAAAAGTGTAAAGGGTTTGAAAAACCTCTTTCACAAGTTTTAGAATCTGGGAACATAATTTTGTGAGAGATGCCCAGTATCTCCCTCTGCGACAAGCCCTGCCCTGCCTGCTGGCTGTGTACTCTGGCACCACCTCTGCATCTTGTGAACAAACTGTTGTACCTAACAGGTACTTGGGCTTTTGTTGCTACCCCTAACCAGGATACATATGAATCTGGAATGTGCATTTTGAACCAGCTTGTTTCTCCCCTCCCCCAGGGAAGGCACAAAGCTGCATTTTGCACTCCCTGCTCAGGGAAGCAGCAGGAATCCTTGAGACGTGTACAGTCTGACTGTTCTAATACTGTTGTCAGAGCCATGAACAGTTTTTGACTCTTCTCTTCAGTTTTCTCACCCTCCAGGTGAGATAAAAGGCAGACCTTTTTCCTGTCTCCCCCAAAGCTATGCCACACGAGAGCTGGGATGGCAGTTTATTTTACCTTAGCTACCTTTAGTCCTTAATCTGCATAAACATGACCAAACAATGGAAGTGCACATCGTCCCCTGGAACACATGACAATCTGCTGGAGCTCTCCTTTTATCTCTATCAGTTTTAGATGAATAACACATTGGTCAGGCTTCTATGCCTCCCACTTTCATTCACACCTTGCCCTCCCAGAGCTCCTGCTGAGAGGCAACATGGCACAAGAAATTTAGGTATACTCACATATCATGTTATCACCGTGCAATAGTGCAAAACTAAAGCAAAAAGCTCTCATTTCAAACAAAAGTAATTTAAACAAAAAAAAGCCGTCAGCCTGATGTAAAGATAAAAACAGATTGAAGCCTAAGAAAGTTTGAGCTGTACCAGACTTTGGATGCTCAGTAAAAGGTAGCAAGGAGAGAGCAGACACCAATTAATCCTTCCCCAATACACCTCCAGCCTATTGCAGTTGTTGAATATATTCTACCAGTAACAATCTCCTTAAATAAAATGCTGTTCTACGCTTAAAGAGACAACAGGAAAGTACAGCAATAACAGTTTGACCCTAATTATTTCAAGGAAACCCCAAGAGTAGACCTCTGCCGTATGACACAATGTCAAGTATGCCCAGGAGGAATCCAGGGAAGGAAGATGAGGAGAGGTTAACTGGTTTGGGCACAGGTAACACAACTGGATAACTGTTGGACCAATCCCATCTGTCAGCTCAGAATAAGGGCACACTGGAGATGTGTGTGAATATCTGTCTTAAAAACTGCACCCAATCCTTCAATTTCCTTTGCAGACAAACCACTCCATTTTCTGACACTGAGGAAGAAACAGCTGCTGTGCAGCCTCTCCCTGTGTATTTCTGCCTGTCTTCCTTCCCATCCATGCTCAGAGCCATGAGGAGTCTCAGCTAACCCTATAACATGGTCATGCATGAAGCAACCTCTAGTCTGTGATGGCAACAGCAGGATGTTTTACTCTTCCTTCTAGTCAGGACATTGTAGCCATAATTATTATACATTACAAATCACTACTTACCCCTGTTGCCCCGGGGAAAAGTTTTGGGTAGAGAATCTCCAGTGTATCTGCCTGTACTTATTGCCATTACAAAGTTCACAGTGAGAGGAGGAGGCCAGAGCACCTCTGAGGGTTCTCAGCCCTGGTTGCACAAACACTAATGAAATCCCATTAATCACAGCCCCAGCCATCGCAGACTTGTCAGCACAGGAGGTTGCAGACTGCCCACAGCAGGTAGAGAGGTTAGAAAAACATGTCACAAGAAGGTACATGTATGACCTTTCCTGAGTATGCAGTGTTGGTCAAAATATTTTCGTGCTGTGGCTAAACCGGAGATGGGAGGAAAATGCCATGGGGAGAACATCTGCAAAACTTAAAATGACACGGTCCAGGAAATTTCCATGGTTCCACTCTCCACCTTTCAAAGACCTGAATGGGAAGTATTTCTCCATCCACTTTGCCAGGCAGGTAATTGTTTGTACTCCTCAGTGCCCATATTAGCTACATCTGCAAAGGAACGTCGTTTTTTAAGTATTTTGCATTCAAAGTATGACAGAGACAGAACTATTTCACACCACCAGCATTAAAGCCCAGGTAAAAGCCTTACAAGCAGGAGCTACAATACCATCGTGGGCAATAGCTTTATTTATTTGTCAGAGTCTCCTCAGCAGTGCTGTCACAGCTGTGGCAGACACAGCAATCCTACACCTGCCCTGTCTGGCCCTGGAGATCTGGCACCTGATAAGGTTTCACTGCTGGCTCTGGGCTCAGGTTCACTCAGGTACACTGGTGTGTATTTGCCCACAGCCAGCAGATACTCCAGCACAGTCTAAACCAAAAGCACACTCCTGGCCTCTTGTTACTATTCCGGACACCTCATTATCATGAAGGAATTTAGTATCTCTGGAGCAGATCTGGTAAAGAAGGGAAGCTTTTACTGTTCTCCTGTGCCAGATAAAGTGTCCTGGAACCTGCTCACAGATGCAGACTCGATCAGATAGAAGCTGCACCCCTGTCCCAGGTTTTCCCTGACAAACACAAGCAGATGTAGATGACTGATTGAAAGTGCAATTTAATACCAGATCTCTTTCCTAATGTTCCCATAACAATATTTGAGGGGAGTTGCGAAGCCGTGGAGCATAAAGTTGTGAAGTCACACAAAGGCAATTTTGTGAGCCTGAAAGAGGCTTTATTTGTTTGTGTAACAAGTCAAAATTAGCCATTTTATAGCAAATATCAGTTTCTGGGTTTGTATCTCAATATATGACAAAGCTGGCTTCTTTTCTTTTTCTACCAGAATGTCCTGTGGTTTTCCTCTGTCCCCAAGCAGTCATATTCTGAAAACCTATAGAAAGAGTTATGCACATTTCCTCCTCTGTATATTTACAGTGGGAAAAGAGTATAGTGAAATCTAAGATTGTGAGGAAAATATATGTTTCTGTAAACCATGTTTCTAAGTTGTTTGGGGGACTTTGTTAACAAGAGACAGTGTTCAGTAATGTCTTTTATTTGTTTAAATTAATTGTGATACAACTTCTTTTGGTTAAAAAGGCCAAATACACAGGGTTTTTTTGTACAAACTTTCAAGTGACTGTTCAATAACATTTTTAAAAAGAAACAGAAGGGCTGTATTCAAAGAACATGCACAAGTGAATTCAGTATTTCGTATGGGATACAGAGAGAGAGTAATTTGTAAACTGTGAGATAAAAAAAGATACCAAGGGAAGAGGGATTGCCTTATATAACAAGCTTTGATTGTAAATAAAATGTCTGGGCAGGATGTTTAACTGTAATAAATTGGCTGTTTGGGTCTTTGCTGACATATCTTTTTAGCTTTATTGACATTAGCTATATTTGTATGGAACTTTATTGTATGGGAAAGAGCTTCTCGTTTGGAATTTGAAAAACTAACAGTACAAGTTTCTTGAAAGCAAAGAAGATGCTGTTGGAGAGAGACTGAGAAGGCGAGAAGAAAAGAGCTGAGTCTCTTGTATGCAAGAAAACCACAGAGAAGACAGGAGATGGTATGTGGATATATTTAATTGCATTTCAAGCAGGGTCAGCATTTTGCTAGATTTTTTTTACTGGCCATTTGTAATGCAGGAAGAAAAGGGAGGAGGGAGAATGAACCCTCTCCGTATTGAATTATTGTAATCTGAGTCACCAGTGAAACCAAAGGATTAGACTTCGACTTTAGTTAGGAATGACATTCCTTCCATCCAGCCCTGGTATTTACTGCTAAACGAACAGCTCTGCCCTCAAATTCCAGGAATATGGAAGCAGTTCATCAACCAGGGCCTCGAACAAGCCTCAATGTTACATAAAAGGCTCAAATAACTTCCCAGTCTGTTCCATTCAACCCTTCAAGAAAATTTAGTATTTTCATATTCTTTTCCTTCTTGGCTTTTCCTGGTTGAAATTTCCCCCTCCTCATGTTGAATTCTTCTATTTTCACCTGACAAGGTTCAAGAACCTACCCAACACTCAGGCTCTTGGGAGATGTGGCCCTTCCAGTTGTTCAGTGAAGCTGCCAAGGCCCTGGGGATCTGTGTGTGCCCGGAGGGGCAGACAGGTGGGAGCAGGGAGGCCGCAGGGTTGTCCTTTCCTCCCCACTTCAGCAGAGAGGGCTCTCTCCACTGGCCAAGGCACTTCTCCCATCCCATTCCTACTGTCCTCTGGTTGAGGAGCTTTCCCACAGTATGAGTGGTGGAAAGACCATTTCCCTTTTCACTCTGAATTTCACACCACAGGGCTTTTACTTGAAAATCTGCCATTGGAGAGTGGAAAGATCTGTCCATTTAGAGAAGAGGTTTGTATTTGGCAGATGGCTGGTGACACCGTTCTCCAGCCAGGCTGACACAGGGTAATCGTACATCCCCACTCTCCAGGAGGTGTGCTGTCACTTGGACCATGGCAGAGTTCCTCCCTGTCCAGGATTTTAGGCATTTTCTCAGATTAGAGATAATAATTCTCATGGCAAGACTAAGGAAACAATGGGAAAATCTCAACACTCCAAAGCACAAAAGAGAATACACATCAAATACATTTGGAAAGAGATCAGTGCTACTTCAGTGGGTCCTGTGTCATGGTACCTTCAGTTTCTAAAATTAAATATTAGGGGCCTGAACAGATTAGAGAAGACTTATGGGGAAAAAAGGATCAAATGTCTAGAATTTCTACCTTTTTTTTTTCAAAACCCACACTTTTTCCTTGCAAACAGGATGGTTAGAAATTTATCCCCAAATGTAGTAAGCACATGAAATGCGTAGCCTTTAATGTGCAAATTCTATACTGCACAAGGGAATAACTAATGAGCCACCATTTTAATGAATCAAGTTAAAATGGCAAGGTGACGTACCTCATTTAGGGGAATGAATTCTTAATGTCACTGTAAGATGAGCCCCTCCTTCCTCTCTGAAGGGAAGACAGTACTGATTTGGGTGAAAGTCCTGCCTCTTTTGTGTTTGTTGCAGATTTTCCACAGTCTTTGAGTGCTCTCCATGGATCACACACTTCTGAAAAACAATGGCAGCTTTTGATCAGGGAAGTTATGAACTTTAGACAAACCCAAGAATTACACAGCAAACCCAGATGAACAGAACAAGCCCAGCCATGGCTGCCCAGTTCCCTGAGGGAGCAGGGTGGGCACAGGAGGCTGCCTGGCACAGCCTGGGGACATCTCTGCAGCCAGCAAAGCAGCATCAGCATCAGCCTGCTGCCCTCCAGGGAACAAACCTCCTTCACAGTCTCTCTGCACCTCCCATTTCTGCTAATAAACACTTCACATGCCCCCCTGCCATGAGCTGCTCCTCGCAGGACTATTCCCAACCCATGGGTTTTCCCAGAAGTAGGTCTTTTCTCCCCAGAATGGTACTCCATGCCTGATCTTAATGGTTCAAAGAAAATCCTTAAATTCCTGGGGATAATCATCACCCTAATCCTTACCCTCTCTTTCCACATCTTTAAGCTGCATTGGGAGTGGGTGGTGGGGAGCTGGCAGCAGGGCTGTGGGGCTGCCTGGCCCTCAGGGAATTTGGTGCTGCCCATGAGAAAAGGCATGGAGGACAGGGTGGAACTCTGCCGGGCAGCCAAGGAAAACATGTAAGAAACTTACTTCTGTCCAACCCTGAGCATTACTCAAGACAATGATTTGCCCAGTTAATTAACCCAGAAATCTGAAAGGATCTGCACTAAATTCCTGCACACTGCTGGTCAGGCTCCCGTAAATTCTTGATTCACATTGGCAGGTCTGATCCAAATCCCAGTAAAATCAATATGAATCCTTCTATCAACTTCCCTGCACTTTCTGAGTCATTTCAAAGCTCCACTGACCACACAACTTTTCTCAAAGCAGTATTTAAAGAAAAAGTGTATTTGTACTATTGTGCTTTCAATCTCCCACCCCTAGTAACTACATAAGATTACTACGAAAACCTGTATCGTGCAGTTTACTGAGCTTCTATAAGATAATCCCTTGTTTGCAGAAAATATTGCAAGAAGCAAGAACTGATTCAGTAAATTTTAACATTTCCCTTCTAGTCTTGGCTGGTTAGCACAACTCTGAGCAGCCAGTAATGCACAGCATACCCAGTGCCCAGCAGGCACCTGTGATCGTCACTGACTGAAGGAAAGCAATCCCTCAGGATTGTGTAAACAGTGCTCAAACATGGCAAGGTGCTATGGACAAGTATTTAAGTAATCTCTGCTGCTGGGAAGTGAAAGAGGCTGGAATCATCTGTCTATGAAAAGGGAGCAGGGAAGAGCAAGACTTTGATTTACTGAGTGGGAAGGACTCTGCAGCTGATAGCTGATAACCTCTTTATGCAAAGCCCACAAGCTACAAAGATTGAAGAAGGGATGAAGGACCATCGTGGAAATAGGAAAATAATTTATTCATAACCAATTGTCCATTACTGTTCACAAAGAAATTGTCAGAGTCCTAGAGTCCTAAACGTATTCATTATTTCAAATTGTTCCATTTATTTCTTCAGCAAATAAGCTATGTATTCTAAAGGTACCAAGGTTGTGAAATGTACAATTGACTATTCCATCTGCAATCTGCATTGTCTTGGATAGCTGAATTATTTGCATAGTTTAATTACATAACACAGGGCAGGAAAATTGAGCCTTTAATCACCATGAGTAATGCTTACTCAAGGAAGAAGTCCTATTGAAGTCCAAAGAGTAAAGACTTTGAAACATTAGAAAATGAGTCAGAATCTGGCTTTATTCATAGTTTGTGCTCTGAGATAGATCTACTCCTTGCTTTTCAAATATGTACCTATCATACACAGTATTGCCAGGGAGCAGCAATAGATACCTTTTGACTTGCTTAGTCAGGCAGCATAGGACCAATCCAAAACTGAAATGCTGAGAAGAAGAATATGAAGCTCAACAACTCAGGTTGAGGAAGGAGAGGAGGAAAATACCAGTTTATCCAGAGCCTCTATGGTCACAAAGTACAAAAAAAAAAAAAAAAAAAAAAAACCCAAAAAAAAAAAAAAAAAAAAAAAAAAAAAAAAAAAAAAAAAAAAAAAAAAAAACAAAAAAAAAAAAAAATCAAACACTTTTNAAAAAAAGAAAACAAAAACAGAAAGAAAACACAAAAAACCACAAAACAACCAATATTCAAGCCTGTTTTGAAATTTAGATAAATATTGATAGGTTAAAACAAAGTCTAAAATATCATACAGCACATGAAAAATAAGACAAAACTGCACATGATTAGCTTTAAGAACCACCAAAGAAAATTATGAGCTGTTCTGTCATCATTTCTGGAGGTCTTTAGGAGGGATCTAAATTGCTGTTGTGGGAAGAGCACTAATAGAAAAAACTACAAACACATGCTAACTTGCGGTGGTTTGTTTGCCAATTAACAGCACGCCAACACTCCCCAACAAATTAGACAAAGTCACCAGGCAATCTCAAATTTATTGAGACCAGTGTTGTAAAGGGGACAGCAGCACAATGAGCTGACAAAACCCCTCTGTACCCCAACAACAGTGACAGCACGGATCCGGAGTGAAGCTGTGGTGTAATTTCTGTCAGCAGAGACAGCACAGAGGGCACTGGTGTCAGTGGGCACCTGCAGCCTGCACCTGTAAAGGAGAGGGTTATGGGACGCCTAAGAGAGGAGAATCTCCAAAATTGAGTTTTTCTAAGAGTTTTTTCTTTTTACTTAAAAGGCCACATTTTGCTAAAACAGTGATTTCAGCAACAAGAAATTTGAACCAAGTCAGAATTAGCTTTATCAGCTATTTCTGATAGTGATAGGTGTCTCCAACTTTCCTTGAGAAAAGGTGAAGTAAAGGTTCAAGCCTGCCTTTTTCTATTTAGAGATTGAGCCAAAGCAACATTAAGAGCTGGTTTAGCCAGTAATTTGAATGTTGAGCTATTTGCCTAGCTTCATTGTTATTTCAGTTTGTACCTGCTTAGTAGAGTTTTGCCCACATCTGATGTGCTTGGTTCATTACAAGAGCTTACTAATAAATAAACTGTTTTAGCAATAGAGTTTTGTGTCTTACAGTGATGCCTTAAGTTTTAGCTTTCATATTTTCCAGATTCTGCACTGCATTGGTATATAACTCTGAACTTCATATAAAGTGTTAGCAAGTTCTCCTCACAGTTTAGTCAGAAAAAACAATCCTTTTCCAGCCCAAGAACCATGAACTGAGAACTGTTACATCTTCAGGCCCAAAAAGTATAAACAATAGTGAAATGAGGAGAACAGACTGTGAGGGTGGGACCTCATAACCTGAAGCTGTAATTGGACAATTAACCCCAATATGTAAATGGACCAAAACATAAAAATGTGAAAATGTGTGACTTGTCGTCCATCTTGGGTGTAGCCCTGGCTGGGCTCTTGTACTGCCCAAGGTGTATTCTTTGATGGCCTTTTTAATAAATACTTTTAATAAATACTTTATTCCTTTAACACGCTCTAGCCTCTGTTCTAAGTAGCCCCTCAAGACATCGACATTACAACAAAGTTATCACTTATATCTTGGGCCTTTTATCCTCCTTTTATGTGGAGGAAGGAAGAGGATAAATCCTCTACTGTTGTAGAGGATTTCACAATTTCATTTTGTTTTCTTTGGGAAAAAACACTGTGATTTTGCAAACTTCTCCAGATATTGAAAAATATTGCACTGGATCAAAATGTTTTGGTATTGATGGATTCAGCAGAGGATGTTATGCAATAGGAGACAATAGAGGAGAAGAGGCAAAACACACTCTCAACTGTTCTGATCCAGACGCTACTCACTCCAAGACATTGAGGGAATGTGGGCTTTCTGGTGGCAGCCATGGTTTGGGTTTTGTTTTTGTTTTAACATATTCCATCTCAGATTAAGCATTCAGACTACAGGTCTCTGAATCCTTCAATTAAGCTAAGCTTGTGCAAACCTACCCAGACTTTTTATGCTCTTCCCCTTCCCTCCTCCTCTTTCATTTTCTCTTCCTGCTTCTCCATCCTGGCAGTGAAGCCTCTCAGACTAGGCAGGAGCTGCTGGGCTCCAGCCAGCTGCTACTTCAGACTCAGGCCGTGCTTTCAAGGCATAGTCCTGCAGCAGGGTGGGGTTGGATTGCAGGCTGCAAACCAAAGCCAGATTGTGCCATGCCCCCGAGAGCACAACACACAGGTGCTGCTGCTGCTGCTGCTCCTCTCCACAGTCACCACCCCCACAGGTGAGCAAGGACAGGGAGCTACCCCTCACCCAGCCAGATCAGACACCTGCATGGCAGCGTTAACACCACCCTGTGCCAAAGTGAACACATCCCATTTGTCTAAAGCACACTGGACCAGTGCCCTTTCCACCAAAATGCAGCTAGAGCTCCTTTTGCTTTATTTACGAGTCTCAGACCATGGTTGTATAGTTCAGTTCCTCAGTACTCTGCCCCATTTTGCATGTTAACTTTTCACCGAGGCCTAAGGGAATAAACCCATTCCCTTAGAAGCCATTCCCTTTCCCAGGGTCTTCCTCTGGCAGTGTTAAACCTCAAGGCTCCAGAGTCGCAAGTCCTTCTCTCACAGGCGTGTTGCCTATATGAAAAGGGAATGATCAGATTTGATGGGGACAAATAGCAGGTCTGCATTAAGTTCAGTCAAGCAAATCAAATCTATTTCTTAGCAACTCAATTACATGATATCAGCTACCCTCTTCTTTAAGACAACCAGAATCAGACACAGCAGAAAGCCTGATGGACAGAGGTGTCCCCACAGAAGTGGTAACACCCAAACCTAATGGAAATCTTCAACAGCAACTGGTTTCTGCCACACCTCCTGCCAGCTGGCATGCCAAAGAATCAGCCATGTTTCTAAGGTTTCAGTAAAGGAAATAAAACACCTGCTGTACAAGGGGATCCATGAGATAACTTTACCCTTTCAATGGTGCAGAATGAAAGAGTTAAAGAAGTTCCTGCACACATTCTGCACAAACTTATATGCCCAAAGGCTCTGCATTTGTCTTCCTGTAACTTATGTTTTTCCTTTTCACTTATCCCTAGTGGTTCATTATCACAGGCCGTTTGACTTGTGAGAACAAGACTCATGATTCCCTCTGGGAGTTCTGCTGCTGCCCTCTCACTCCCCATTCCTCCCTTTTTTGTTTATTGTCTTCCAACTACCTCTCCCATTCAGGTTGGGAAAGGAGGCAAAAGGCAAAATTTATATCGTGATTTCTCCCCCCTCCACAGTCTCATTTCAAAGTAATTTTGCTCTTAACAAGAGGAACACCACCATAATGTGAAGACACTCGGGTGTCTCAAGCCAGACAGGTTTATTCAGAAAGCAGAGAGAAATCACAGCCCAAATTAACAGCAGAGATCCAGAGCACCCTCTGAAATGTTGGCTGTAACCCACCTGAATCTCCTCTCCCTGTGGATAAGTCTGTAATTTAAGCAAATCAGGCCTCAAATACTTCTTGCTTGCAGGTCTCCTCCACTTGCTTACAAGATTTAAATCCTTGAAAGAGGCAGAGGCTGCTTTTGCACAGTGTTTGTAGGTATTTGTAAAAGTGTTACTGCCCCAAAAAGAAGCCCTCTTTTCTACCACTATCAACCAGATATTAGACATACTCACAGTAGCCTTTGTTAGATTTACTGATTTTTTTCTTTAGCACAGTTTTTCACCCTGCCAGTCTTTTTGCCTGTCCTCCTGGCTGAAGGAACCAATTTGTGAATATAGCTGATGCCTCTATGGTCGCTGAAAACGATTTTAATATTTCAGACCTTATTTTTTCCTCTGTAGAGTAACAGGAACATCTTCCCCTTTAAACAGGAAACTATGGCACAAGGTGGAGTTGCATCCTTCTCTCTTTTGTCCAGCCACCTTCCACACTGGACAGAACAACTGACTAAAAGAGCACGGGAGGCTGAGCTCAGGAAAGATGAAAGTGGTTGAAGGAAAAAAGGTAAAAAATATAAAGAAAATTTACTGCAGGATTTTTCTAAATACATCCATTTTTCTTGTGGATGCAATAGTGTGTGCTGCACATGTTTTCTTTTCTTTTTTAAGAATAAATAATTTGCAGGTGCGTGGAGCTCTGCTACAACAAATATTTCAAACTGAAGCTAAGTTTTCTTCATATGATTAATATGTTACATTACAGCTTGCTTATAAATGAAAGGAGCAGAATATGATGTACTGCAAAGGAGTTGTATATTTCCCCTGCTAAGCTATAGTGACTGTAAATCATTTCCATCACAGTTCATTTTTAATTTGAATTCATAAAAGGTTGTACATTTCTTTGTGGTTTCAAATAAAAGAAAGATTAAAGGCTGTAAACTTAAGTGTTTATTAAAGGAAAAAATATGCTGATCTGAAACTTCAGGAATTAAAATACATGTAAAATATAAGAAAGGAGAACAAGAAAGATTTCTAGTTAAGCCCTGGGAATTTAATGTGAAATTTAAGGTCTTCCACTATAAATGCATCTCTCTTTGGTCAAGTGAAGGTGGCAGGGGAAGGCAAGGGTGAGGAAATGGAAGGACAGGAGTGTCCCCAGCTATACCCAGGGCAGGGATTTGTGAAGCCAGTTCCCACGGTAGCTAATCATTGAAGAAGTGGAGCCTATGGAAACAAAAAATGAGTGAAAGTAAAAACCATTTCCCACAAGATGCCAAACCTCATTCCTGCCCTTCTGTGAGCATAGGCCACCGACAGACTGGCCAAGCTGGACTTAGAGATGATCTCATAACCTCATGAGGCCAGACCCCAAGTGAACCTTCAGATCTCATTTTTGGCAGCCACAAGGTTATGTGGTAAAGGGTTACTGTACAGATCATGCTTCTGTTGAGAGTGGGGGCTCTGTATTGGCATTCTGCTTATTACCTCTCTCATCTAATTTAAGGAGAGATCACCATCATTAATATGATGACCAGCAGGGGAAGTCATTTTAATCACATTAGCAGCAAAGAAATCAACATGGCATCAGACTAAAATTTTGCAAGTACAGTAAACTAGATTACAACTGGTTTTAATGCCACTTGCAATAAAGTGTTTTGCCTATCAGTAGCAATCTCACAGGTCTACTATTAACTAACAATAGCCCTGATTCAACACCTACAAATTCATAATTACATAAAAATTAGCAGCCTCCCTGCCTCACCTCTCCATTGATTGGTTTCAGTGAGAACATATGTTTAAAAGAAATCATACAATATTTTTAATCTTGTAAGAATGCAGGTAAGTAGTTCAAGATCCTTTCTGTATCCCACGTGCTTTAATATGGACACTAGTAGAACAAACTTTTCAGAACAAACTGGAAGGCCACATTTGAAATGGCACACCATGTATTTCAAATGGAAACACTCCCATTTCACACTGCAGCTGCTGGGGGCTCCCAGAGAGCCCAAGTGCAGTGGGCAAGCCTCAGGACTGCCTGGCCTTTCAGTGCAAGCTAAGAGTAACACCCATGTAAAGTAAACATAGAGATTTGTGCTCCATACGAGATGAGAATCCTCTCAGCCAGGATCACTGACCCTGCTCTTGGTGTCTGGAGCAAGTGTAGGGAAACCCCAGGCAGCAGGACCCAACAGGCTGCTTGGAAAATCATATTTATATCAGGTGCCCCAAGAATGTTGTTTTGCTTGGCATTTCCTGCTTGACTGGTTCTCTTCCTAACAACCAAACTTTGTTTGTCTTAATTTAAGATGTTTACGTTTGCTGTGATTACAGTAAAAGCCCGTGCTCTCATAAGCCACAATTTGCAGAAAACAATGCAAGGCAGGAAATCAACTCCTAACAGTGTCCGACAAACTGAGCCTGTAACATTTCTGCTAGGGACAGTGGCAAACTAATGAGCAATCTCCTAATTACTCAGAAGCTATTTAAGTAAGGACATTGCCCCAGATGATGCTAAATTGACACCTCTTGCAGCCAAACTGCTTAGTCACAATTTAGCCAAGCAGAAGCTGCAAACATACATATACTGTTCAGTCAATAAGCCTTTGTCAGTGATGAAAAATAAGTTTATTCTTTTTAAAAATTAAGTTTGTCCTGTCTTATTTACAGATCCACCCTGCTGTAAATTCTTTTAGTCTGCCTTCCTAGCCAGTTAAAGCCTTCCCTGGAATCAGTGGGCTCTGCAAGAACAAAATCAGTTCCTAAACTGAGACCCAATGATGAGGTTTCACAGTAGTCCTCATTTGCTGCATTTTTAATGCAATTATTTCTGAAGATCACCTCTTCCGTATTGAAACACCCTGCCACAGTTCAGAATTATTTAAAGATTACAGGAAGCACAAAAATCAGCCGCTCCAGCTGTGTAGCATCTGCACGCTGGGGAAGGTGCTCTGTGTCCCAGCACACAGGTCACTGATGATATTAAACACTGTGAGCCCCAGCTCTGCCCTCAGCCATGCAAACACCTCAGTGACCAGTGGCCTCCAGATGGACTTTGTGTCACTGGCCACAGCTCTGAGCCAGCAGAGCAGTTCATTTCCAGCCCATCTCTCTGTCCCTTTCTCTGGTCCATATTTCATGTGTCGTCTGTGTGGTTATTGTGGGAGACTGTGTCAAAAGCTTTGCATAAATCAAGGTAAGCAATACCCACCATTGTTGTCACCAAAGAATGTTACTTTCTGCACAGTTTCCAGGGGATATAGGATTTTTCTTGTCCTCTCTTCTTTCCTAAACTCAATGTAAAGAAAGCTTTTTCTGTCCACCATAAAAAACCCCCAAAAATTGTATTTAAAGGGAGCTTGAATTACTTAAGATGCATAACTGAATATGTGCATTTTTAATACCAACTACAAAATCAAATAATACAGGTTATATAATACCAGTTAGAGTTTGGATATTAAATTGAAAATCAGGTATGAAATTAATATACTGACTTTCTCCATGTTCTACACTTAATATCTGCTGAAAGATCCAGTGCAGAATGTTTTCTTATTAATTTCCATGAGCTCAGGACCAAATCCCCAGCTCTGACTATGAAGCAACTATCAGAAAACACTGAGTTCTTTACACACCAGTTTGTAATGAAGATGGGAGACACTAAGGCAGGAAACCCAGCCTGCACTCTAGAAATAGAAAGGAGATCTCGAAATGATAGAACTGTGAAGTTCCAGCTGCACTGTGTTCAGCTACACCCTGCTAGACAGGGCTGGAGTACCTACTGAACAAGACAGGATAGGAAAATAATTTTGGAGATTATCCAACATATGCCATGACCCAAAACTGTCTCTTCCTTTTCCAAAGTCCAGCCAGAGTGGAACATAAGACTAAGTAAATCTGCTCACATAGACACGACCATAATAATGAAAAATGATAGATCCATTATTAATTTCATATTTGCTTCCCTTGCTTTGCAATTAGACATTATTTACTAATAATCCTATAACAAACACTAGTCCCTAAATGCAGATTAAAGTACCTTTAATTGCACACTGTCCTTGGTAGTACTTCTTACCACTCTCCTAAAAGCCAATGTTCAAAAAAATTGTCTCCCTGAGATAAAGCGACTCACAATATGCCTCAGTGTTTTCTTGCATAAAAGGACTCCATTCCACTTGTTCCTTGTTTTAAGTTTTATAATAGACTGTGATAGAGCTAAGATATGCACATTGTATAGTACCACTTTGCAAGTTGATTTACTACCACACAAACCATTTAGAGCTCTGCAAAGAAGCTTTGAAGGCTTTAATATCAGAATCTTTCTCCAAGGCCTGCTTTGGTACCAATACTTGATTAAATTAAAACCTAATTATAGTCTAAAATGAATGATGTGCATTTTCTCTCCATTAGACAGACCTATTTGCATTCCATGAAAGACCATTGACATGGCAGCCTGCCATTTGATTCTGTTTAAATCAAAGATGTCCCCATGGAATTTTCTTTTTCCCTACCAGCTATATTTGTCTTTTCTAACGGGTGCCCAGGGCCTAAAGGTTTAGCCAGACCTCATTACCTGAGGTAGACAGTGCATGAAAGCATTTAATTGGCAGTAGCCAGCCCACTGAGCCAGTCCTTTGCTTTGCTTCATGCCAACCTCCACTGATGCTGTTTTGCAGGCATTTTGCTCAGGTTTTGTTTCCAAGTGAGAGAGGCATTTTTCAGTACCTGACACCCACCATTAACTGTCTTCCCCTTCAGGTGTTCTCTTACTTGTTCCCAGGTATTTTGTTGAGCAGAAACTCACTAAAGCATAGCAGTGTTCATAACAATTAGTGAAATTTAATTATCTTCATCAAAGGAAAGCTGTCCTTAAGTTGCAACCAGAACAATTATGGTGTTTTAGCTGAAAACAATGGAAGGTATTTTGCTATTTATTGCAGGTTCATTTTCAAGGGGTTTCTTTTTTTAAAGCATGAATCCCTATTGAGTTGGTATTGACAGAGAAAATTTCATCTGTGGCATAAAAAGCAGCACTCTTGTCTGCTTTGACAGAAATCATTTTAATTTCAAAGAGAACGGAAGTGGCTTGGTCATTTGTAAACAAGAGAGAGCAAACAAAAACAGAAAAGCAAAGCCCTGATCACTCTATGAACCTCCCACACTCAGTCTTTGAATTTCTGAAAACAGTATGAATGCAATGAACATCAACGAATAGGAGATTTAAGAGTCCACAAAAATTGACATTTGTCTTCAGGAATTTCCTGCTTCCTTCCTTGCTCCTGGAGCAGAACAGTTCTGTCTCTTCTGTGCTTTGGTCTTCTGCTGACCACTGCAGAAGAGACATCTCAGCCTAGCCCTTCTCCAGCCTTACATCCAAAACCCCTGCACCCAGAGACAGTTCCTGAGATGTTCCAGCACAATTTTCCTTTAGGCTAGCCAAGATCCTTCTGTGTTCCTGCACATTTTTTTGCCATTTCTTAGAAGCCACACTAGACCATTCCAAACCGCTTTGTCCTTTTTTCCTGGTGTATCCTCACAGAGTGAGGGGTCTCTTCCCAGCATCTGTGTAAGGGGCCATGTCAGACTGGAAATTTGGACCAAGCCTGTTCCTTTCCCTATAAGCCACAAACTGAACATCTAGGAACACTTTTTCTGTTTTCCCTGTGGGTTGCACCTCCTGTAGAGCTTGCTCAAAGAGGAAAAACCTAGTGACCCACCTACTGATCATGTTTAAGACAGTGATTTCTTTGATGCATCTTGGTAATAAGTATTTAGATAGGAACATTCCTCATCACCTCTCTCAATTAATGTTATAAACAAATTTTACACTAAGTTATAGATTTCAAAATTAATATAATAGGAAACTATTTCTTTGTCTTGTTTCTTCCATGTAGGTCATAAAACTCATAAAATCTATACTGAAAAACCAGTCAGATTCTCAGCTAATGATTTTTTTTTCTTCATACAAGTCACTGGAATTTTTCTGAATTTTACCTGCTTAGCCTGTGATGGAAAACAATCAACTGAGAGAATTAAATATTCTTCTGTTAAACCATATCTGTTAAATCTCTATCCCTTTTGTTGCTTTTCTGAAAGGAAATCTGTTGCTAAGACTTCTATAATCACCACTTTTAATATAATGTAAATCTGCTTACTTACCTGTTGCAATTCTACTTGTTGTGAATAGCAAGTGCTACACACTGTTTTCTTTCAACAATTTTCTGATGCAGGAAAGAGTTACTGTCTCCATTTTAGGTATGGAAATACAAGGCCCAGGTTAGATATCAGTTAGATACCAACTCGAGCTCATGCATTGTTCAGGAACCAACAGAGTGGGAATTCCCTTAAAGCACTGCCTGCCATGGAACAGCTGATTCCCATTAACAGCTTCATGCCAATCATCTAATCAGCTGTCAGGCTTTCCTTTGCTTTCTCACATCAAGGAACAAGATTATTTGCAGCTTTCTAAGTTCATTTTGCTTTTTCTATAAATCTAAATTATGACTGACTAGCGGTGTCACAGGTCTTAGCTGGGACTGGGTGTGGAGCAGGGCTAAGCACTCTGAGGTTTCCCAAAGACACAGAAACAGAGTGGGAAACCAGACATAGATGACTAGTGGCAGCAGAAAGCCACAAGGCGTGCTGCTATTTGTGGAGGGGTAAAGTTCACTTGGCAGGAGAGGAAGTTTACAGTTTTCTGAGGGCTGAGCTGCTGAGTGGAATGGGAAGAGAGAAAGGCAGACTTGAGCCCCTCACCTTGCGTCGCCACTTCGATTGCCACGGACATAGAAATCATGATGTGGCCTTGATCCATCAGAGGAGGCAGTGTGGGAATGTTTCCTGGGCACTGCTGAGACATCTACTGATGTCTGAAGCATATGCAGAGCTCAGCTGAATATGTGACACCTCAGCAGAGAGGCAGGGATGCGTGACTGCTGTGTGAGATACATGCCATGCCCTCCATAGCATCCCCTTCTTTCATTTCCGCTGTAATGGCTGACCTTTGGGGGGTTAAAGAGCCCTGTTTTCTCTGTTCATCTCTCCTCCTGTCCTTTTTCCAAGGTTATCCGTGGAAATGATTCTGCCTTACTGCTTGCACAACTTTTGCCGTGGTGTCCAGTCTTCCCTGAGCGTTGCCATGGCCAGAGCCAGCTTACATGGGTGAGCAGTCCTCAAACACAAAGGACACTTTGAGCCTGCTTTGTCACTCAGGTTTTTTGCCTGGCTGCTGTTAGAATTAATATAAATATGCCCTTGAGAAGCCAGAAAATAGCTGTGCCTGGTATGATTCAAAGAATACATAATTTTCTCTTATTCACTGGCCAGGGTTATGAACAAATGGCTGTATGTAGAGAAGGAATTATATCAGGCTCATTAAAAATAATTTCACAGGAAAGAGAGGATCCACTTCACCAAATTGGGCCATGAGTGAAATAATAAAACATACAGCCTATTCTTTATCTATTCAATGTAATTTCTGTTATATTGCTGGAACATTTTTGATACAGCACATGTATCTTGACAAAAACCTCTATCTTACAAGTATGCTCAGCATTTACTCATAACAAAGGAAGTAAAGGCAGCATTTTTCTTCAGTCTAAACCCACAGGAATCACCAGAGGAACAATGTTCCCCACAGGAATCACTAAATGTGATTATTTCATTATTTTAGCCTACAACTGTTATAAAAAACCCTGGACTACTAATTCTGTAGGTAGTGTTTATTTAAACATCATCTGCCCAGGATGACCAGTTAGTCTTGACTTTTATACTCTCATATTGAGGTTAAAATATTGTATATTTAGTTATTTATCTGACTCATTTTACTCTCTTACAGTTTGATAGCTGATTTGATATTCAGTGTATCAGAGATAACTATCTTGTTACAGCTAAATGAAATGTGCGTTTGGAAAAGTTCATTAATACTATTATCATTAATTGGTTCTTACCTAAATCTCAGTGCTGCAGGGACTCTTCAAATTAAATGACAGATTGCAGCTAGCTTTTTTAAAGTAGACTTTTAACAACTCACATTGCAAATGAAGTCTAATGGGCCAAATCCTGTTCTCCTACTGATCTTAGAAAAAAAGGAAAAATAAGTTATACTGCTTAGTCTAAACTTACTTTACACCGAGATGTCAAGGCTCACAACTGATCCCGGTTTGCTTTTCAGTGTTTAGTGCAAAATCACATCTTAATCTTTGGAGGGAAGAGCATACACAGAAATTGATTTCCCTTTGCCTTTTGCTGCACAGGGTTGCCAAGGTGTACATTGAAACACGGAGGAGAGGCTGAGCTGAGAGTGGCCAGCAGCAGTCCCACATCCCTGGAATCCCCTGTCACTCTGAAGGTCGTGTCCCCCCTGATGGTTCCTCCAAGAGTAGCTGGCAGCTGCTGTCCTAGCACTAAAAGGCAGCTGAGACCCAGCTGGGTGCAGCAAGGGACGAGGTTTGGGAGTGCACAGGCATGGGCATGTCTGGGATGGCCGTGCACACATCCTGCACGTGCAGGGGCCTTCACACCTGGGGCTGCACCTGCAGCGCTGCAGAGCTGCCAGGCTGGAACGCCACCAACGCAGCCACTGGGACAGCACCTGCCCTGGGACCCCTTAATGCTCCCTCTCACACAGCTCACCCTCCCCAGATTGTTTCTGAGCAGCTAAGTGAAACACTTTCTAAAAGGACAGGCAAAGGAAACCACAGGAGTCACGCTAAGTCCCTGGAATACTGGATTTATTCACTTCTGCCAGCATTGAATGAGTCCTCAAATCACAATGGCTCTTGGACTCCCAGCCTCCCCACCAGAATGCAAAAGATTAAGCAGTGTTTCCTCATACACAAAGCTATATCCCATCTGATTAAAAGCAAATTAGATTCTTGATCCAGCTTGTAGGATTAAGTATCTCCTAGAGAGATGACATGAGGCCTACAACATACTTATTATTAATAATTTTCTCATAAGAGAGTCCACACTGGGATTGACTATAGGTGCAAAGAACTATTTTGTCTTGGTCAGCATATTAATTGACTTTTTGACTTCTCTCATGCAATGTAAAACAGCTTGCAGGCTGCAGCACAGGCAGGGCATTTAACCACCCCTCTGGTGAAGTCCTGCGTGGCAGACACCTGCATTTAGAGCAGCCATTTCAAAGAGTGCAGCAGTCATTTGCAAAACTTCAGCAAAGGAGATTTGTTCAAAAACTGCTCAGTGCTGGTAGAGAGAAATGTATGTTTGTGAGGCCACATGCATGAATGTGAGAGGAGGAAGGAGACTCTTAAAACTGTTTTAATCCTGCAGGAATTCTCTACAGGACTTCAGCACAGATTTTTTTTTTTCCCCTTACCTTGGCAGCTTTTATTCTGCCAAAATGACACCTGAAGCAGCATTTAAAAAAAAACAAAAACAAAGCAAACAAACCCAACAACAAAAACAAACAAACCCACCAATCCAAAACAACAAAAATCAAACCCCCCAAACTAACCAGCAAACAAACAAACAAACAAAAAGCCACACACAATGCTCTTCTTTCCCTGTTAAAAGCCAATCCTAGATCTAGAAAAGTCAAACCACTTACTATGTAGGTAAATGACACAGATTAGTCATCTTTTCCAAATAAAAACCACTTCACTGAGATGGAAACAAAATGCAATTGAAAGCCCCAAACATATAAGGTACTGCACAATATGTTCTTTTAGACTCTGGGAGCAAATCTAGTCCTGAGGTACAATATATAAACATGCCTCACACACGAGCACTATTATTTCTAACGAAAAAACAATACTAATAAAAAGCCTTTCCTCTAATAAAATTACTAGTAAAAAATATCATTAATGGCAGGCTTTCTAACAAATTCTGTTGCCCTCCTGCTGTCCTCTGCACCTGCTTACTGTCTGGAGTAGCCTGCCTCCTGCCTTGTCCAGCTGTTTTAAACGATCCTTCATTCAACAATGCTTTCTAATGACAGCAGTTCTGGGAGGCTGCTTCTCCACGATGGATGCCCAGTGTGAAATTGCCCCTCTTTGTCCTTATGGCACATAAAGGAAGCCTGACTCACCTGTTTGCTCCAGCTCCTCATTTATTTGCAGCTCTTTGCAGCCCCACATCATCTCACATCGGCAGTAAACACAGTGCAGTTCATCACAGAAGCATTCTGCCAAAACAACTTCGGATCAAATTATTTTAGTGATTCCTACCTTGTCCTTGCTACCACAACGAATGTAATTGAAGAAAGAAAAACATGGTTTCTCAGGCTTTGTTACTCCCTGGGTACCACAAAAAATTAATTGGCCAGGCAGTGCTCACAGCCCAGCTTTTACCAAGCGAACAGGAAAACCTGCTCGCAGTGGGTTTAACACAGAGCACGTACAAACCAGGAGGGTGAAGGGAATAGTGAGATTCACCTTGTTGAACACAGCCAGTCCCTTTAAAAGGAGCATAAGAGCAGGCTCAGAGCTCGGCAGCTGAAAGAAGGGGTTTGGTGAATGCTGAAGTTACCCTTGGATGTGGTCCCTGGGGGGCTGTGCCGTTTCCATGCTGGCTGTAGAGAGCAGATAGCCCTGCCCTCAGTGCCACAGGGAGCCCAAACAGCTTCTGTGCAGCCCTGCTCTTACTGGGGCCACAGCCAGCCAGGCACTGGGCTCCCTGCCACCTGACAATGGGAAACACAAAGTGCACCAGCAAATGGCCTTTTTAGCATAAACAGTGCTTCCAGCCTTCTCTGATGCTGCTCTGCCCTAATCCATATTTGCTTGTTTGGGGGACTAATTCCTCTCATTTTCCTGCCACAACTGCAGCTGCCTTTAGTGATATGCAATGAATTGCATGAAAATAAAGAATGAGTGTGTGAAAAGGATATGAAAACTATGACAGAACAAGACCCACATTACAGGTGTCTCTTCCTCATTCCCGAGTACCAGACACACACTGCCTTTGTTTCCCACACCTTGCTGATATGGCACAATCCCAAACTCATTTGAGGCGACAGGAATTCTCCTATTGACTTCAGCACATTTCAGAGCAGAGGTAAGGCAGGAAAAGTCATCAGTTACCAAACAACATTTCCACTATTTGACAAGGAACCCCTCAAATCCACATTTAGCCAGCTTTTAGCAGAACTCAAGGACAGATAATCTGTGCTGTACAGCCCTTTCCTCCTGAGACCAACACTTTAGTTTCTAAGGCCCTAAGCTTCATTATATTTGTTGCAGGCCACTCAAGATTTGATCTTAAACGTTGTATAGGCTGAAAAGAGTCAGGAAATATATCAACAGCATACTCCTGTACTAAAAGGTGAGTTTGGCCTCCTTGCTTCACTAAGTACAAAAGCTTTCCGGCTAAATTCTCTGCTAAATTTCCCTCTTAAAAAGACTGCTGCTGACACTCAAGGAAAACAAGCAATTATACACTCTTATAATACTCAAAAGACGTAAAGCTAATCAAACATTACCATAGTATTTTCATGAAAGATCAGCTGACTTTGTGCATGTGCAATTTGAGTGCTCTACAAAGTCTTCAGGAAAATTCAGCTGCAGAACAGCATAAATTACTCTGTATTCCAACAGACTCGTCAGGTATTGTTTTGGGAGTTAAAAAACAAAAATCCTGGTGCATTTTTTGATCAGAAGTCATCCAATTTTATGATGATGGTCAGCTAAAAGCAGAGATAGCTGACTAATGACCTGTGGACCAGAAGCCACTTGGAAGTCCATTTTCCAAGACATCCTTAAGATAGACATCCTTTTCCTGTATGTCACCATACCCACATACCAATGAGGAATTTTTACACAACAGTGACCAAAAGCTCTTCCTTTTTACCTTTACCAGCAATCCAAAGACCTTTCTTCGTCATTCAGCACAGTCTGAATGTACGGGTGTGTAAGGCAAAGATGACAGCCCAGTTATGGGACATCTCTGCCTCAGATGTCAGCTGTACACCTGTGCACGTGGGAGGGACATTGGATCCTCAGTAGGCACCCTGACATACAAATGTCTGTATGGTGGAGGATGCTCACACTTCAACAGCTCCCAATGGCCTCTGATTTTTTTTCTTTTCTATAACTTCTACATTTTTTTCTCTGGGGAAAGGGGTTTCTCCTTTATTTGAAACACAGAACCAAGCTGCAGATCCGTAGCCAGATTCCTATTTTAAATGTTCCAGTGCTGAGGAGTGTCTGGATTTGAAGCTTTGGTTTGACTCATCACGAAGTCATAGTTACTTGACCATGGTGTATGGGAGCTCATGGGTTTCTACAGTCCCCCAGTTTCCAGAACTGGTTCATAGTTAAAATAATGTGGACTTACTAATTTATTTAAATTAAATATTAGTTTATTTACTAGTTTAGCTTATTACTTTATTTGAATTAAATATTATTTAGATTAAATAGTTAATTTAAATGTGGGTTTCATTTGTCTCTGATTTTGAAGAGGTGTTGCCAACATGACAGGATAAAATCCTGTTCTGGGTTATTTCTTTTAAAAGCTGGGAACATCTTTTATCACAAATAATCATCAAGAAAAAAAACCCAACATGACAAATCATACATTGATTATGTTGAATTCCTAAGCTCTGTTTCAGTTCTTGCCTGTTGTAGTATTTTCCTTCTGTAATACTAATGTGCATCTATTACTTTTAACAGTTAACGGGTGCAATTTCAATATCATTTAAATGTGCATATCAAAATATTGCCTGTGAGAAGAAATGTGCCTTTTTGCCTCCCAGAAATGTGACTATAAAAAAAATAACATTGTCTTGATTGTATCCCTTTTATAAACACAGCAGGATTGGGAAAGCATTCCGGGATATATATCTGTCACCGTAGCTGGTATCACCCTATAACTCTGCTAGTTAAAATCACTCTCTAATCAGAAAGGGTAATGGATTTCTTCTGCTGGCACTGGAAGGTGATTGTGTAAGTGACAGATGTCAAAAACATCATTCTTTCTGAACCCTCACTTCACAGCTGAGATTAAATGGAATAGCTTAATTGCACTTCAGACTCATTTAGACTCCTCGGAAGCAGGTAGGATTTTAAGACTACAAGAATGGAGAATAGGTGTTAATTTTGAGCTTTGGTAGCTAGAGAGAGACAAAATGCAGCTTCATTTTCTACTTTCTAGGGAGATTTGAAAAGCCCAATAATTTAACCAGGAGAATCTACACATGGGCTTAAAAAAGCATGGCTTGAATAAAGGTCAGGCAGACACATGACTCAACATTAAGGTCCCCTGAGCTTTGGTGCTGCCCAAAAGCTCTAAGCAATGTACAAGTGCTTACCCTGAATGGGGACAAGAACAAGTTTGGCTCTGCCCATCACCTGCATCGTGGACTGCAGCCCAGGCTGCTGCCTCTCTCCTCCTTGTGCACAGCCAGCTAAGAGATTTGAGGGGAAGAAAATGAAGGTCTATAAAGTTAGTTCCAAGGCAGTCAGAGCAGACAAAGGATCCGTTTAGTGCTTTTTTTTTTTTCTCAGCTGCAGTCCAGAGTGGTGTCTGGGAAATTCCCATTGGCATCCCAGTCACACAGAAAGACACTTCGGGTACAGGCTACAGACACTTCAGGCAGCACAAGTTCAATGTTCCTTTTTTACAGGTAACATTTACCTGAAGGGTTTGGCTGTCCTATAAACTAGCATTTAAAAATATCCTCAAGGGCTCTCTCATCAGCAAAGAGAAAAAAACATAAACTTGTAGCTTGCTTGGTTTCTACATTCCCTATCAGAGGAAACAAGCTGCTGCAGTCACACAAAAGGTAAATAGGTATTTCACCATCACGTCACTGTTAGCTAAAACTGAGTTTTAAAACTCAACAACATGATCATCCTGAAAGGAAAAAGAGAGGAAAAATAAGAAGAACTGACATTCTCTGAACCAGTAAGTTTTGAATTTCTACAGAAGAATGGGAGAAAAGGATTTGAATTATGTCTTTCACCCAGAATCTACAACATTCAGGCTTTGAGGTAACATGAAAAGAAAACATTTCTACAGATGGATTGGAGTAAGGGGAGGAGAAAATATGAGAAGTCAGCACAAGAAAACAAATACCTTGCACTCAGCCATCAAGCTTATATCCGGTTTGCAGCCAAATAACTTTATTTTATTTTTCAATTACAGGATAAGCTCATTTATGAATGGTGTGAGCCTTGCTTTCCACAGTTTTTTGCATAATAGAAAACTAACTAGAGAAAAGTGGCAGATGCAGTTTTTGCCAATAAAGCTCTGCTTTAGAGGAGTTGAAAATCTTTTCCTTTCATGCTTTCAAGTTCTTATTGTATACAATTGTTTTCCTCAGGGGATTATACCTGATTCCATGAAGCTTTCCCTGCCAAGACAGTCCAGCCTCTTTGTGGAATAAGAGCAGACATTGATCGGCAGGGACCACAAGGGAGGCTGTGGCAGCTCTGGGCCCCTCTCTCCCAGCAGGGTTTTGCTGCTCAGCCTGTAAGGGTCACCTGAGCATGGCTTAAAGGATCTGGAAAGAAGAGAATATCTGAAGGCCAAATATTTTAAAAATGCCCTTTGCCATTTCTTTATGAACCTCTCCCATCAAATAAAGTAGATTCAACATCGTTTGTTTCTAAATGTGCTGGAAATGAAAATAACTGCAGTTATTGAAGCAGTGGGAGGTACAATGAATATTTCAGCTGTAACGGGATGAGAATGCCTGTTCAAAACTTCCCTTCAAGCTCTTTATAGCAGACAAATCCTCAAAAGAAAACATACTTTGTTAACTTTCATTTGAATACATCCTGCTCCAGCCAGACAGCCCACTTAAAATGACACAGAGGTAGTAAATTGTTCTACTGATTGGTTAGCTGGAGTTTAACAGCTTGAACTTATCAGGAAAGTGATAGGAACAAAAGTGTCGGGCACATCATCGTTCAGGCAATACCTCTTTCCACTCTTCATGAACCTCTGAGGTGAAGCCTTTAATTACTCTTTGTGGTAAAAGGTGTGTCATGAAAACACTGGGAGATGGACAAAGGCCACCCAGAAGGGATCTTGCTCAACAAGCCCTGGATACAGTTATCCCACAAGAAACCCTCTTAACCTGAATTATTTCAATAGCTGAGGTGGTGCATGGGTCCGTGTTTTTCCAAGATAGTGTTTCCTTCAAAAAGTCCCTTATGAGGAAGAAACAACAGGAGATCTTGTCCTCAAGGTACTTCCAGTATCTAGCAACTGAAAGATGATGAGAAGCACAGATTTCCTGTTCTGTTCTTTTGAGAAATGGCACCCCAAGGCATTAAAATGCCCATGGAAATATGGAGGGGCAGCTTTTCACAGGCACTCACAACACACAGTGCTGAATGGAGAAATCCTCAGTTCCTGTTTTCTGGCCAATCCATTTAGGCTGCCGACTTTTGGCTCTGAATCCCTCCAGAGCTCAATGGCTTGTTCCCAATACCTCGCACATGCACTAAGCCCAGCATTGTCAGACAGCTAAAAGCTGATCAGAAGCATTTGTAGGTTTGGATATTTGTTTGATGCTACAGTCAATCTTAGAATAATTGCCTCTGAAGAAATAGGAGTAAATAACACACATCCAGTCTGGCCAAGAGCATTTTATCAGTGCCAAAATCTCCGCAATGTACAAGACTGTACAACAGGCAAGGACAATCTCTCAAAGGCAACTGTGATTGTTGCATGAAAGGGTAACAAAGCTCAATTAATCAATTAAATTGCCTGCCAAGAGACTAAGGAATTCACTGTACAAAAATATACAAAATTAGGCTAAACGAAAAGTGAAGAGGTCTGGTGAATCAAGGTGGCCTCACAAGAAAGCAAATACAGGTATTCATTGGTAAGGCAGCTGCAACTCTGAAGGGTCAAGGGAGACCATAGGTCATGAAAGGGCTGGAGAGACAGACATTTAGGCCATCTCAGTGATGGTGTTCATTTAACACTCTGAAAAAAAGCTTAATATGGAAATCCATCAGTCACATACGAGCTCTCTGTGCTGGGTATGAAATCAGAGATAACACATACCTAGACCCTCTTGGGATAGGATGTTATCATAGGAGATCCTATGCATAACACTGCAATCTTGAGCTTAGGGTAGAGAATCCAATATGACAAAATTTAACATTACATGTAAAGCTTCCTGACTTAATCTCACCTCCTTCCTTTCCCTGGTTTGCTTTCCAAAATGCAGCTATGGCCCCTAATGAAACCAGATGGATTTATGAAAGGGAAATAACTCCTGACCAACCTCACAGCATTCTATTGTCACACAGCCAGAGCAGAGAATCAAGGGAGAACTGTGGGTATTGTTTGCCTTGACTTATGCAAAGCTTTTGACACAGTCTCCCACAATAGCCACACAGACAAGACATGAAATACGGACCAGAGAAAGGGACAGAGAAATGGGGTGAAAATGAACTGCTCTGCTGGCTCAGAGCTGTGGCCAGTGACACAAAGTCCATCTGGAGGCCGGTCACTGAGGTGTTTGCATGGCTGAGGGCAGAGCTGGGGCTCACAGTGTTTAATATCATCAGTGACCTGTGTGCTGGGACACAGAGCACCTTCCCCAGCGTGGAGATGCTGTGTGAACGCCGGCTGTGCTGCCATGGAGAAGCACGAGGACAGGCTGGAGAAATGGGCCAACAGGAGTCTCATGAAGCTCAGCAGTGGAGAGTAAAAAGTCCTGCCCCTGGGGAGCAATAATCAGAACAATCTGGGGACCAACTGGCTGAAAAGCAGGTTTTTTTGAAAAAGCCCTTGGACTCCTACAGGACACCAAGGTGACCACAAGCAGGGCACCTCTGTGGCAAAGAAGGCAACAGCCTCCTTGGCTGGAGCAGGATAAGCAGTGCCAGCACGTGTCTGGGGCTCTGCACTCACTGCTGAGCTCCCCAGGACAGGAGACAGGGAGACACAGGAGCAGATCCAGCAAAAGGCCACAAAGATGATTAGGCCTTGCAGCATCTGACTGATAAGGAGAGCCTGAGAAGATTGTAGTGGTTCAGTCTGGAGAAGACAAAGCTTGGGGGGAACATAATTGGGGGGGTGGGGCAGGGAGGGCAAATAAAAATAAATACCTGATGACAAGGATTAAGAAGATAGAGCCAGGTTCTTCTTAGTAATATCCAGTAACTGGTGATAGGATATTGGGCAATGGGCCCAAATTCAACAGAAGAAAATCCTATTCAAACATAAGAGAACAATTTTTTGGGTGGGGGACAAACACTTTAAGAGGCGGCCCAGAGACATTGTGGAGCCTTCATTCTTGCAGATAACCAAAATCCTGGTCACATATGGGCAACCTCCTGCAGCTGGTCCTGCTTTGAGCAGAGGAGTTGAACTAGAGTCTCTGGACGTCTCTTCCAACCTCACCTATTCAAGGAAAACATGCCAATCACAGTTAGAATTTATCAAAAATAGAAGGATCCGTAAAGAGTCAAGTTTCTGTGTGCATTTTCTAAGAATGTATTCTCTGCAGGTTTCACCTTTACCTTGAGGCACTCTGCAACTTTTCATCAAAGTAAATGTAACTCAGATATATGTACCAAAAGAGAAGCAAATCTCATGGCTGACAAGTGTACCATTAAATAACATTGATGTCCATGATGCAGGAGGTGGTGGTGTTAAACACAAAAAGTTTTCAACACAGTTTTTCACTCCAGTGTTTTGAGTCTTACCACATGTATGTAATGGATATTTGTGTACATTCACATGCAAATCTCTGTGTACTTTAAAGAGACTATTCTCCTCTGTGGTTTACATAATTTGCTTGCTATTTTTGGCAAAATCTAGGACGTATTTGATACTTCTACCAATATTCTCCCAGTTCACCTCTCCTTGTATAATACTTCTTATTTGTTTCTGATTTTTCTCTTTCACCTTTTACTCTTCCCAGTGTGTGATTCCCAGTCAGTTGACATCTCATGATAGTCATAACACATTTGAAAACAATCCAATGGTCCCAGTCCTGTCAGTTCAGTGCCAAAGACGGCCACTCTGTGAACAATTTGGCAGAGGCTAATCTAGCTCTTCCCATTTGTTTTTTTCTCCTTTTTTTCCTTTTTTTTGACAGAGGGGAGACACAGAGGATGTGAAATAGGTAACTCTGAATCAAAACTTCAGAAAAAAGAAGCCAGAGCCTCTTATACTAACTTACTGAGGTTCAGAGATGCATAATTGCCTGTTGCTGCTGCTCTAATTCCAGACTCGGTCAGCAGTGCAGTAAATCAAACTGTGGTAGCTCAAACATACAAAGAGATACAGAGAGACTGCGAAGTGTCATTAAGTCCCCCCAAACCAGTTGTTGGTCTGTAGGTGTCTGGCTGGCTGTAGGTCTGCAAACACTGCTTCACTTAGAGGGAAACTCATCCCTAAGCTCCAAACTAATCTTCAGAAATAAATTGACAGGAGGAATACGAAGCTAAAGGAAAATCTGCAGGAGTCTGGCCATTCCAGTACCTGCAGTGTTTGCAATAAATCCTCCAGTAGTTTGTACTCTTCATTGCAGATGTCCATAAGCTATTTGCTTGTTTTCCCAAGGTATTCAAGATATCCAAACATCTTCTATTTTTTTTTTTTTTTTCGTAAATGCTGATATGAATCGTATGGACAAAGTAAACAGAGTACTCTGCTTGTTTCCCTTTTTACAAATGAGCCATAAAATTGTCCATTAATCAGTCTTGCTTCCCCAAGGGTTGGGCTGCATTGTTGAGATTTCCTTTTTCATTTCTGACCTCTGTTTAGTTGAGGAGATTACAAAAGAGGAAAAAAAATTGGCTTTTGAAAACTGCCTTGCTCTCCACAGCCCTTGGGCAGTGCTGTTCAGTGGTGGAGAGTTCTAAATTTAAACACTCCCTATTTTTCAGCCTCCACCTTTGAGTAAAATAATAGCCCTATCATGGTTCCTTCACCTCTCATCCAGAGAACACAATGTTCCTATCTATTTAAATTATTCCAACAAGTTCCTTAGAACAATAAAAAGGCCCTTAAGGGTCTCCTGGGGTTAGTATCGACAACCAGAGAGCTAATGAAAAGCTGAGAGAATTTACTGGGAATCTGGCAGTATTCAGAGGTTTGCTCCTGTTAATTCCCGAGAAAGGTGTCAGCTCTGGCAGTGCCTGCATTTATCTGGGGTGCATGTCCTTTTCCAACAGGGCAGGGAGGAGTGTATATCGACTGGACCTGTCACTCCTCCCCGTGTGCTGGCTGTGGGCACAGGGGCAGGCAGCAGCTCCCCTGCACAGGGATCTCTGAAGGTCCAGCTCACAGCCCAGGACAGCCAGGTCTGCACCTGGTTTTGGAGGTACACAGCGGGAATGGGGTGAAGGAATCAATCTCAGGTGCCATAGGTTTTATACCTGACTTTGCTGTGGGTTTTAAAATTAACAGAAAGGTCATGAGGTTCACACATGAGCACTGGAACTGGTGTGAAACAGCACAGAATGAACAAAGTTCCCCAAACTGCATATGATCACCTTACCTGTGCATCTGGCCTCTAGCTGTCATAGATTTGTTATCTAAAAGCTAAAGCCTTTGTCTTCTAGGCATTAGATAATTTAATACAAATTTACCAATTCATCCTGACAAAAATTAAAACTTGGGTTCTTATATTGCCTCTTCTGCCTTGCCTGTCTTTCACTCTCTGTCACACATTTGAGGGGAGATGACATAAGCTCCTTGCGGGGGTATATTTTTAGCTGAGCAGCTTATTTAGCATGCAAACCAAATACATAATCAAAGTGGTTTGGTTTTTTTTTTAAAGGGAAAGTCATCTCAAGGTTGACTTAAAAGCCAAACAGCTTTATCTCACCAAAGTCTCAGTTAAGTGCTGCAGTGTGCAGCCCGATGTGTAAGACGAGTGCTTTTTCCAGTGAGGCTATGTTGATCTATGATCTAATCTAGGCTCTTTAAATAAGCTTTTAAGTATGTAACTAAGAACCTCTTTATCTGTTATTAATATCTCGTTCTGTTATCACTGCAAGCAATTTAAATATACTGGTCATATCTGATGAATTCCTCTACATATTTCCTTGCCTCTCAAAAACATACAAGGCTTGGTGAGGAATTTTTTTTTCCTCTACATTCCTTATGAGCTCAGTAGCACTCTGACAACATTAGCCTCATGCACATAAAACCCTGAAATGTCTGGACATGCATGCAATGTGACTCACTCACACCTAGTGAACAAGTTCTCTCATTCAAAGGCTACAGAAGTGTGAGTTTCTTGAATCACTGGTTTTATTAGTACAAACATGTTGAACTTTACTAACATACCTTCTGACATTATTGGCGTACCTTATTTTATACATATTAAAAGACCTTGGCAGGTTTTCCCCAGTTAATTTAATCAAGATAGCGTTTGGGGGAGAAAATAAAGTACTGCTAAATCATAAAGGGAATTTCTCCTCATTTTAGTGGCAGCTGACCCAAGAAGGTACCTGCCACATAACCTGGCTTTCTCTCACGGGGGTTTATTTATTCTTGTCTAAAGCCAGTCCTTGCTCCAGTTCAGTCTGAGCTGTGGGAAATGCCTGGAGTTTTCACATACTGTTAGGGAAGCCCTGTGTTCTGAATGAAACCTAAAGCAATACTCATTATGGATATTTGCATTGGCTTCTCTGTCACCCAGGAAAACTGTTCTAAAAAAGAGCAAATAAAAGGAAAGCTGCAGGAAACAATTAACCGCCTTGGGAACAGTACCTGCCAAGTCAGCTCTTAACTTGTGCATCCAGTTGCCACAGAATTTGATCAGCTCTGCAGCACATTGCATCTGACTTACTCTGTTGCATCCCAGAGCTGCTGAGCCTTTTGTTGTGGACAAAAAAAAAAAGATGTCTCAAAGGTCACATCTTCCCTTTTAAAATCTTCCAGCCCTAGGAAAGGTGTTTCCTTTCTTAAACTCGCAGGCTGCTGCAATGACAGATATTTAGATTTGTGGTGAGATAAATGAATATGCAAAAGTTAAAATCAGGATCGCAGTTCTGTTCTTGCTTCAGTAAAACTACCTGATGAAGTATTTTATTCTGACCTTCAGCTGTCTTATCCGCAATTGACTTAGACTTACACTTCTTCAGCAGGTATTGAGTGGCTGGGAATTTTCTGTGCCAGCTAGGAAGGCTTAAGCAAGTTTTGACTTTGTTAACAAGGAAGTGCCTTTAGACAATTTCACTCACAGCCCCCATTCCTCCCTCCAGCAAAGTTACAAAACTGGCTGAGTAATATGATCCTGATGCCTTATTTATGCCAAGTCAGTGACCAAAGGCAGCTCTGAAGGCAGTTGAATTGAACAAGCAGGTGTAGAATGAACCCAAGAATCTCATCCTGCCATGCTTTTATATGAAGATATAAATCCAGTAAGCAATTGTCTGAAGGCTGTAATTCAGCAATATCTGGTTTTCCATTGTTTAGAGATTCAAGAAGAGTCATTTCATGTTGTTCACACTGACATACTTATGCATGCACACATCCCTATACGTGCATGCACACACAGAGAACAGAAAACGAGAAAACATGGTTTCAAAAAACCCAAGTATGACATCAATAAAGCAGAAGGTGCAGAGCTTGGAAATGCTAAGCCCCGTGCTAACAGACTTTGTACTCATCCCTGGGTAAAAACAGACCTGTGAATTGTGTACCACATTTTAAGGCACATTTTTTTCTCTTATTTTATAACCCTGAGTCAAAATAGTCTCATAAAGGTTCCTATCACAATTTCATGTACCACCAAACTGTGATATGTCAAAGTCCAGACAAGAAAGCATTGAAACCATAAATTCCTTCAATACTAAGTCTGACTTTCAGAAAGATATTTCAGCTAATTCCATCCTAACACATAAACTCTAACCAGTAGAAAATATAGTGTACATTATAGTATGGGCTTCTGAAGCAAGCTTTAGCAAAAGACCCAAGGATATAGTTAATTCTCCCTGATAGTCACCAGGAATGAGTGAATTCTGTACCAACATGTCTTGCCTCCTCTTTCTAAACCCATTTTATAATTGTGAAATGTCTCCTTCATTGCCCTCTTGCTTCCAGTGATGATTTAATTTTTTCTCTTTTTTTTCCTCTCTCCTTTTTTTTCTTTTAAATTCCTTGCTTTGTTAACAACCTTTACAATGCAGAGGGTCTTGCTGGAAAAAATACGCCTGGAGCCTTCATATCATTTGCATGCCATTTTAAATACATTTACATCACATTTTAATCAAGGAAAATGCAAACACATGGTTATAACTTTTTATTTATAGAGTTCTTATAAGGCACTCAGCAAAACATACAGACAAAATATGACCTCAGGGCTGAAAAGGAAAAAGTATCAGTGAGACGACTGTCAGCATGCCTTGAAAATCCATCTGATAATTGTCCTGCTTTACATAAAGCTAGTATTGTTAGAGGCTATTTAGGAATTTGTAATGTTTTGATTGAATCAGTTTTATGATAGAAAAGGTCTGTCTACAAGTCCCCACAAAGCAGCTGATGCACAGAGCACACACGACTCCCAGTTCGGGATGTCGTCTGGCAGATATCTGCTGGGACAGAGATGCTCTGAGGCAGGGGCACATTCTTGACAGATCTCATATGATCCTCACCCTCAGATTTCAAAGTTCTGCTGAAAATAACACCCGAGATACCCTGACATCTACTGCATCTCCTCCAATTGCTGTGATATAGTTCAGCCAGCTACAGCTCACATTCCCTGGAAATAAGCTGCTGGCGAGGGAGAAGGGTCACAGCAATGAAGTTGGCCAGGAAGAAAGTGTTCTGCTCTGCCTCACACCAGTGAGCTTGTCACCCACAAGTCTGCCCACCCAGCCCCTTCAGCAGCAGAGCAGGAGCTCCACTCTTCCCCTCCCCATCTCCCACCCTGAAAATACAATTATTCCAGTGGCTGATTCTCCTTTGCCTTCCAGGTTAAGGATTGCTGTGATCTGCTGAGAGGGAAGTTTATGGGAGCTCTGCAGGTTACAGAAAGATCTGGAGAGGTGGGAATGGAATACAAATTCCAGAAACCAAGGAGTTCATAGGATATAATCTCTAT
>VYZR01092988.1:2196-14186 GCA_013400675.1 Oxylabes madagascariensis
GATTCCCTGTGACTGAAAAGGGGAAACATAACCCCCATTTTTAAAAAAGGAAAAATAAAATACCTGGAGAACTACAGGCTCATCAGTCTCATCTCTGTGCTCAGCAAGACCATTGATCGAATGCTTCTGGAAACAATGCTGGAGCACATGGAAAATAAGGAGGTCATTGGTGACAGCCAACATGACCAAGGGCAAATTGTGCTGGACCAATCTGGTGGCCTTCTGTGACTGAGTTACAGTTTTGATGGATAAGGGAAGAGTGAGTGATGCCATCTACCTAGACTTCTCCAAAGCATTTGATACTGTCCCACATGACATCCTCATCTCTAAAGTGGGCAGACATGGATTTGATGGATGGACTACCCAGTAGATAACAAATTGTCTGGGTGATTGCACGCAGAGATGACCAGTCAACAGCTCTATGAACTCATGGAGATCAGTGACGAGTGGCATTCCTCAGGGGTTGATGCTGGGACTGGCACATTTTAACTTCTCTGTTGGTCACATGGACAGCAGGATCAAGGGCACCCTCAGCAAGTTCACTGACAGCACCAGGCTGTGTGGGGCAGTTGACACACTGGAGGGAAGGGATGGCATCCAGAGGAACCTGGACAGGCTTGAGAGCTGGGCTGGTGCAAACTTCTTGGGGTCAACAAAGCAAGGATCCTACACATGGGTCAAGGCCATCTCAAACATGGATACAGGCCTAATGGAAAATGGATTGAGAGCAGCTCTGCTCTCAATGGGGTCTTGAGGGATCAGCAGATGAGAAGCTGGACATGACCTATGAATGTGCATTTGCTGCCCAGAAAGTGATATTTTTCCCTGGGCGGTATCCCAAGGAGTGTGGCCAGCAGGTCTCCCCCTCTACTCTCATGAGACCCCACCTGCAGTCCTGCATACAGCTCTGGGGCCCCCAACATAAGAAGGACGTGGACCATTTGAATTAGGTCCAGAGGAGGGCCACAAAGGAAATCAGACAACTGGAGCACCATTAAGCTGAGGGACCTGGAGCTGTTTAGTTTGGAGAAGAGGAGGTTCATGGCTCTCTACAACTACATGAGAGGAGGTTATAGTGGGGTGGGCGCCAATCTCTTACTGCCAAGTCTTGAGTAAAAGGACAAGAGGAAATGGTCTCAAGNCTGAGTTACAGTTTTGATGGATAAGGGAAGAGTGAGTGATGCCATCTACCTAGACTTCTCCAAAGCATTTGATACTGTCCCACATGACATCCTCATCTCTAAAGTGGGCAGACATGGATTTGATGGATGGACCACCCAGTAGATAACAAATTGTCTGGGTGATTGCACGCAGAGATGACCAGTCAACAGCTCTATGAACTCATGGAGATCAGTGACGAGTGGCATTCCTCAGGGGTTGATGCTGGGACTGGCACATTTTAACTTCTCTGTTGGTCACATGGACAGCAGGATCAAGGGCACCCTCAGCAAGTTCACTGACAGCACCAGGCTGTGTGGGGCAGTTGACACACTGGAGGGAAGGGATGGCATCCAGAGGAACCTGGACAGGCTTGAGAGCTGGGCTGGTGCAAACTTCTTGGGGTCAACAAAGCAAGGATCCTACACATGGGTCAAGGCCATCTCAAACATGGATACAGGCCTAATGGAAAATGGATTGAGAGCAGCTCTGCTCTCAATGGGGTCTTGAGGGATCAGCAGATGAGAAGCTGGACATGACCTATGAATGTGCATTTGCTGCCCAGAAAGTGATATTTTTCCCTGGGCGGTATCCCAAGGAGTGTGGCCAGCAGGTCTCCCCCTCTACTCTCATGAGACCCCACCTGCAGTCCTGCATACAGCTCTGGGGCCCCCAACATAAGAAGGACGTGGACCATTTGAATTAGGTCCAGAGGAGGGCCACAAAGGAAATCAGACAACTGGAGCACCATTAAGCTGAGGGACCTGGAGCTGTTTAGTTTGGAGAAGAGGAGGTTCATGGCTCTCTACAACTACATGAGAGGAGGTTATAGTGGGGTGGGCGCCAATCTCTTACTGCCAAGTCTTGAGTAAAAGGACAAGAGGAAATGGTCTCAAGTGCCAGAGGAGGTTCAGATTAGATATTAGAGAATATTTTTTCACTGCAAGTGTAGAATAAGCATTAGAATAAGTTGCTCAGGGAGTCACCAGTAGAGTTGCTCAGTAGAGTCACCATTTCTGGAACTGTTCTCAATGTGACACTTAGGGATATGGTTTAGAGGTGACAGTGGTTGTGCTGGATTGGTGGTTGAACAGATGACCTTGAAGATCTCTTTCAGCCTTGACTATTCTGTGATTCTCTAAATTGAAAGAGGGTAGGTACAGGAATGAGCAGTGTGACCTGACAGGCAGGAGGGCCACTCATGTCCTGGGGGCATCAGGCACNTGGTGCAAACTTCTTGGGGTCAACAAAGCAAGGATCCTACACATGGGTCAAGGCCATCTCAAACATGGATACAGGCCTAATGGAAAATGGATTGAGAGCAGCTCTGCTCTCAATGGGGTCTTGAGGGATCAGCAGATGAGAAGCTGGACATGACCTATGAATGTGCATTTGCTGCCCAGAAAGTGATATTTTTCCCTGGGCGGTATCCCAAGGAGTGTGGCCAGCAGGTCTCCCCCTCTACTCTCATGAGACCCCACCTGCAGTCCTGCATACAGCTCTGGGGCCCCCAACATAAGAAGGACGTGGACCATTTGAATTAGGTCCAGAGGAGGGCCACAAAGGAAATCAGACAACTGGAGCACCATTAAGCTGAGGGACCTGGAGCTGTTTAGTTTGGAGAAGAGGAGGTTCATGGCTCTCTACAACTACATGAGAGGAGGTTATAGTGGGGTGGGCGCCAATCTCTTACTGCCAAGTCTTGAGTAAAAGGACAAGAGGAAATGGTCTCAAGTGCCAGAGGAGGTTCAGATTAGATATTAGAGAATATTTTTTCACTGCAAGTGTAGAATAAGCATTAGAATAAGTTGCTCAGGGAGTCACCAGTAGAGTTGCTCAGTAGAGTCACCATTTCTGGAACTGTTCTCAATGTGACACTTAGGGATATGGTTTAGAGGTGACAGTGGTTGTGCTGGATTGGTGGTTGAACAGATGACCTTGAAGATCTCTTTCAGCCTTGACTATTCTGTGATTCTCTAAATTGAAAGAGGGTAGGTACAGGAATGAGCAGTGTGACCTGACAGGCAGGAGGGCCACTCATGTCCTGGGGGCATCAGGCACAACATCTCCAGCCAGGCAAGGGAGGGGATTGTCCCGCTCTGCCCTGCACTGGGGTAGCCTCACCTCGAGTGCTGGGGGCACTTTTGGGCACCACAGTATAAGACACTATATCATTAGTGTCTAAAGGAGTGCTACAAAGATGGTGAAGGAGACAGAGGAAAAGCCATATGAGGAGTGGCTGCGGTCAGTTGGTCTGGAAAAGAGGAGACTGAGGGTACACTCATCATGGTCTGCAGCTTCCTCACAGGGGAAGACAGGGGGGCTGACGCTGGTTTCTTCTCTCTGATGACTAGTGACAGGACCTGAAAAATGGCATTAAAGAGAAGGTTTAGGCTGGTTATTAGAAAGTTTCATCACCCAAAGGGTGGTTGGGCCCTGGAAAAGGCTCCCCGTGGAAGTGGTCACAGCACCAAGTCTGCTAGAGTTCAGGAAGTGTTTGGACAATGCTCTTGTGCACATGGTGTGATTTTTGGGGAGTCCTGTGCAGAGCCTGGAGTTGGTCTCAATGATCCTTATAGGTCCCATCCAAATCATGGTATTTTATGATTCTATGATTTATATTAGTTATTAGAAAGTAATTCTTCACTGCGTAGGTGGTGAGGCACTGCTACATGTTCCTCAGCAAAGTTGTGAATGTCTCATGCCTGAAAGTGTTCAAAGCTAGGTTGGATGGAGCTTTGAGCATCTGGTCCAGTGCAAGGTGTCCCTGGTGATGGCAGAGGTGCTGGAACTAGGTGATCTATAAGGTCTGAGATTCTGTGAACACTGTGGAGACAGCCCAAAGTTATTGTATATGCATTGCCAAGGCTTACCACCATTGACATGTGGTAGTGATACCTCAAGCTAATACATTTAATCAACAATTTGAATTAATTTTTTTAAAATTTATGTGCATGTATCTTCTTCTGAGTAATGACTGATCACTTCATTAATAGGCAACAGTTATATTCAAGCAATTTAGAACAGTTTCTCTTTCTCTCTGATTTGTGGACCCAAGCCTTAAACCATGATTAAAAATGATTTTAAGTATCTGGTTTGTGTCTTCAGAGTAATTCCTCTAGTATGCCGTACTTACTTTTGTATACAAAGTAAGTGATCTGCAAGGACCAGTCTTAACCAGCTAAAAACCAAAGAACTTTTTTGTCACCTTTGCCTCATTCTCTTCTCGTCCATCTACTTTCATTATGCATGGTGAAAGTATTCTTTAATTTTGACTAGAATTCCTTCTGTACCTTATCTATTTATTCTCTATTAGTCTCTATTTTTTTTCTCTATTTTGAACTAGATTATCACTGTACATCCCTTCAAACTGAAATATGCTTTTCTTAATGGTTTATAAAAGCTTTTACTTGAAACTTACTCAGGCATGCACTGAATATATAAAGTGTTTTAGTGTGGAAGAATGTAGTGGTGAACTTGCATTCTTTTAGAGAGAGGAGAGGTATTTATTTTCAGTATGTATTTTCCTGCTTGAAGATTAAAATTTCCTTTAATAATCTTTATACCACAGTATGATTTTTTTGTGGTGGCATAGTGCAGTAAAATATTCTGCATTTAGTTGGAGAAAAAACATTATTTGTTACATGCAGCAGTTTTATTTTAATAAATTTGATGCATCTATTTATGTGTAATGGATAAATTGCAATTGTTTTGATCATTAGAAGAATCAAAAATATATTGAAATATTCAGCTTGTTAGACACACACAGATGCAGGGTGGCTGCTTTTGCTGTAAAAGAAGATTTTAATCTTCTCAGCCTCATCCAAAAGGCCTTTCTGCCATCAGAATAATACATAATTATATAATACATAATTTTATCATCCTTTGTGACCTCTATAAATTTAGCTTCTCTAAGTGTTTCTGTTTAATGAGTTATCAGGAAGAGTATTTACTATGGCTGCAGCCCTGTATTTTGATCCAGAAGTCAAACTCTAATACTTAGGCCAAGTGCCTTAAATGTTAACTTGGCTCCGCACAACTATATATCTAAAAACTAGCTCTACGTGTGTATATCATATTGAAGGATTTAGGCCATTTAGAGGGTAGAGTACTTTCTTCTTGCTTATAGGTGCTAACAACTAGATTTAGTGTATGGAAGGGAGCAGGAGGAACAAAAAAACATTTTGTGTGTGTGCATGTGTAGGGAATGACACCAAAACCACTTTTTCCTTCCACACTTTAAAGCTAACAAAACCATGCAGATTCCTCAGCCTGAATCACTGAAGTGTCACTCTTTAAATAAAATGTAATACTTAGGACTTCTTTTACAATGTCATAGTGTTATTTTTAAAAACCATTTCTCTCAACTTCACTTCTTTTTTTTTTTTCCTGCCATGCTGATGTTGTGACTTGAGTTCAAGTTATATGACTTCTGTAGAATGAGGAAAGAGAATAAAAATGGTATTTTCTTTAAGCCTGCAAAATTATTTCAGTGATGCTATTTCACCATGTCGTCTTTTGTTAGCGGTCACTGTTATGACCTGCTTGTGTATTGCAAATATTGGATGCCATAAACTCTTCTGCCTTGAGAGTCAGATGTATCCTTTGCTCCCTCATTGTGTGTTAAAGAGAGTCTTCTCCCATACAAATCTTAAATCACTTGTTCCCCAAGTGTCTGGTGCAGCTGTATTAAAGTATTTTCTGTGAGGTAGTCTGGAACAATGTTTTGTGGGGCTGGTGATACAGATGTGTTTTAGTGTCCTGTTTCTAAAATCACCTCATCTGTAGAAATAGAATTGCTCTATTGTTAAACAATTGTTTGGAATCATACACCCATAGCAGTGTAAAATAAATGTGTACTTTGGAATTTTTTTTAAGGTCTAGAGACAATAGGTATGTAATAAAAACCTCACAAAACTGAAGGGTTCATCAAGGTCCTTTGGCTAAGAGTTTAGTTCCTGTGCTACTCTGTAGTCTTGCGGAAGATTTGGCGGTGGGAAGTCGTGTTCAACTGGGACAGATTTTTTTCATTTAAAATTCTTTCCATTCCCATAGGGTATGTCATTAAGGAATTTCAACCTTTCTGTTGTTAGATCATTGTCTTCAACTTTGGAAATACTGGTATCCCTTGATTCCACATAGTTAGGAATATGCAGTCTGTAAAGTCTGTTCAGAGACTCAGAGGAAAATTTTTTTTATACTAAGTTAGACAATGTACAGTCCTCAGTATGTGAACCTCCTTCATATGACTGCATGAATTTTGGGGTTTAGACACACTGGTAAATGTATTTGATTTTTGTATATGACAAGCATATGATGGAATTTATCAGTGTGTGTTTTCAGAGGCAAGATACTTGGATAATCAGTTTAAGTGCAGCTGTTTCCCCAAGTTATCTTTTAGTTTTACTGTTTCTGTGTGTGTAGTTTCTTCTAGCTCACAATAAAATACTTCGGTTCTGGAATTGCTGTTTCCATTGTGTCAAATACTGTTAGGTAAACTACTGTGTAAGATGCTAGATTAAAAACTGGATAAAAATTAAAGAAAAGAGTACAATAAAAAAGGGAAGATTTTGTGTCTGGTAAAACAGTATCAAAGATACATATATATATGTAAGTGGCAGTTTAGTGTAGTATTTTGAATAAAGGGGATTATAAAAACACAACAGAGAAAAGGTCATGACTACCTTGTCCATTTGAAGCAATTTCATGCATTACCCCTTCTTCTATTACAACAAGCTCTTGAAAAATGTCTCTCTGCAGCTTTCTTGCTCCCTTTAGGTACTGGAGGGCTGCAGTAAAGTGTTCCCAAAATGTTTTCTTCTCCAGGCTGAACAATCCCACTCTCTCAGCATGTCCTCCAGGAGGACAGGTGAGGTGCTCCATCCCTCTGATCATTTTTGTGGCTTCTTCTGGACTTACTCCAGCAGGTCCATATTCTTCGTGTGCTGGGACCCCAGAGCTGATGCAGCCCTGCAGGTGGGGCCTCACCAGAGCAGGGCAGAGGGGCAGAATCCCCTCCCTGGCCCTGCTGCCCACTCTGCTTTGGATGCAGCCCAGGACACGTTTGGTTCTCTGGGCTGGGAGTGCCCCTGGCTAGGGCATGTCCAGCCTCTCCCCCCGCCGCAGCCCCCAGAGCTTCTCAGAGCTACTCAATTCATTCTTCACAGAGCCTGTGTTTGTGCTTGGCATTGCTGTAACCCACGTCTAAGACTTCCCCACTCATTAACAACAATCTGTCTCCTTTCTTTTAAATTGCCCTAGGTTGAGACAGTCCATTTTCTTCTTCCAAAAGGACAAACCTCCCTTCTTTTAACCTGCTGTGTATTTGTTGTAATGTCTGTTATGTAATTGGTATGTAGTGACATAAACTAAATTGGTATGTAGTGACATGACTAAACTTACTAAAACCAAACAGTTTTCTTTACTGCTGCTTGCCTTTATAGCTGAAAGATCTGGAATAACAGTAATGAAATTAAAATTACCAAATGGATAGTGGTCTGCTATCCATTGCTACCTTGCCTTACATTTCAGAACTCATTCTACCATGCATGGTGTGGTCGCTCTGTTGAAAAATATTTCCATATCTGTCATCTTTCACAAACAAGGACGGGGATAGCAAAATGCTTCCCACTTTAAGGAAATGCAAGTTCATGACCAGCTGAAGAACCTGAACATACATAAATCTATGGGACTTGATGAGATGCTTCTCAGAGTCCTGAGAGAGTTGGCCAGTTGTGCCAGTCAGGTGAAGTACTTGGTGGGTGGAAAAAGGTCCCCGTTGACCAATGTAGTGGCCCTTTACAAGGGAGTGACTACATGAGTGAGTAAGGGAAGAGCTACAGATGTCACTTATCTGGACTCTGTAAAGCCTTTGACATGGTCCCTTACAAGATCCTTCTTGCTAAATTGGAGAGAGAGGGATTTGAGGGGTGCACTGGTCAGAGGATAAGGAATTGGATGGATGGTCACATCCAGAGGGGAGTGGTCAATGGCTCAGAGTTCCGATGGACATCAATAACAAGTGGTGCACTCAGGGTCCATATTGTCACCACTGTTATTTAATGTCTTCAACAATGACATAGACAAAGAGATTGAATGCACCCTCAGCAGATTTGCAGCTGACCCCAAGCTGAGAGGTGCTGTTGACACACCTGAAGGATGGGATGCCATCCAGAGGGACCTGGACAAGCTGGAAAAGTGGACCCATGTGGACATCAGAAGATCCAACAACACCAATTACAAGGTGCTGCACCCAGGTTATGGCAACCCCGGTATCAACACAGGCTGGGGAATGAAAGAATTGAGAGCAGCCTTGCCAAGAGGGACTTGGGGCTGGATGAAAAGGTGGATATGACCCAGCAGTGTGCACTTGGATTCCAGAACGCCAAATGTGCCCTGGGTTGCATCAAAAATATGTTGCCAGTGTGTTGATGGAGGTGATTCTGCTCCTCTGCTCTGCTCTTTAAGATTGCATGCAGAGTATTGCATCCAGCTCTGAGGTCCTCAGCACAGGAAGGACAGGAGTGAGTCCAGAGGCAGGCCATTAAGATGACTAGAGGAATGGAAAACCTCTCCTGTGAGGAAAGGCTAAGAGAATTGAACTTGTTCAACCTGGAGAAGAGGCTCCCAGGTGACCTAACTCCAACTTTNCTGTAAAGACAATACCCCAGTCCGATTTTATTTCACCCTTTCAGTAGCTAAAAAGAGACTACAAGAGCTGGAGAGGGACTTTTTACGACACCATGTAATGATAGGGCAAGGGGAATAGTTTTAAAATGGAAGAAAGTAGATTTCGGTTAGATATATGGAGGAAATTCTTTACTCACTATGGTGAGGAACTGGGAACAGGTTGCACAGACGTACCTCATGCCCCATCCCTGAAGATGTTCAAGGCCAGCTTGCACCCTGAGCAACCTGATCTAGTAGAGGGGTTGCCTGCTGAGGGTGGTGGGGTTGGAACTAGATGATCTTTAAGGTCCCCTCCAATCCAAATTATTCTATGATCTCTAACACAGGGATAAGTGTTCACTGTGGACACGGGGTGGTTGCTTGGGGTGGATGTGGCTCTGAGTAGAGAAACACAGTTTCTATTGCCCTGAATCCCAGAAAGAGTCTCCAGAAACTCAGTGCTACATTGCAGTCCTCTATAGCAAAGGTGATGTGTATTGACAGCACAATGAGAAGAAAGCAAAATTATTATTGGTGTCTACTGTGCATCAGAATTTACAGTGATGCACCATGTTCTCCCATCCTGCTTTCTCCTTCCTAAGTCTTCGCAACCTTGATTTTGAAAATAAGGGAAAATTGTTGGAGTGTGTGGAGCACAGGAAATCATACCAAGTCAGTACAAACCAGAAAGAGAATGGTTGCCATTCATTGGCATTGCCACTTCAATACTAGGGTGAAAAAAAAAAAGTCCGTAATCATATCGGTAGTAGTATTTTTATAAAATGTGCATTTGGATAAAGTATCTTGAAGAATTCAGTTTGTTGGTAAGTAACATGATTTACGTAATCCACCAAAATATATCTTACTCTTTTTCAACTGTCATTTTGCCCTTAATATGTCACAGCACATATCGTTGTTAGGAATAACGTCAGTTTTATATGTTGACATAGGAAGTCAAGCTGAGAAATTCTTGTTTTTCAGTGCTATACACTCCCTGAACTTTATATGAAACATAATTTTATGGTTGCTCGCAACCCAAAATCTTGATCTCCTGCTCCATGCATCTATTTTTTTCCAAGTAGTTACCAAGTAATTTCCTGTTATGTTTGGTGAGGTTAAATCCAAGAATGCCAGCTCATGATTACTTCATATTTCAAATACAGCTTTTTGTGGGAAACTTTAGAAACATGGTCAGATTTCTGAAGTTTTACTTTCCACANTGGTGTCTTTTACTTGGAAATGAAAACTCCTAGGTTATTTAGAAACAGAGGCCTTAGAAGCTATTGAGACATGTTTTAAGTATAAGTATTAATTCAGCTGAAACACTAGCCTACTGAGAACACAGAACCACTCTCATATAAATTGTGGTAATATTTCAGAATAAAAAGCTTAGATTTTCAGTAGGAGAGAGAAGGCATTTAAATACTGATTTTAAAACTCCTTTTCTGTTTCACGACAAAAATAGGATTTGCTGGTTGTATTATAATTAAGTTATTGCCTCAGTAGATGGCACTCTTCCCTCTGAGTCACCAAGGTGCCTAGGTCATCTGTATTTAAGTTTTCCTTCTTTTAGATACAGTATGGAATTGATCCTGACTCCCAATGCTCATTAGAACATGAATATCAATTGTCATATTCTGACAGTGTGTCTGTTTAACTGTTGCATTCTTGCTTGTCTCAGTCTTTGCTATGGCTGCTTGATAACATCATTTTCTGTGAACTGCAGTGTGTGTTACTGTCAAAATACTTATTATGCCCCCCTATGCATACACCTCCACACTTCACTCCTCAGCCTGCCCCTAACAGGGCCTGATTGTCAAATCTTTAGTCACCTAAGTTTTATGATTTTGATAGAGTTGTGTTCATGCCAAGGCGAAAATTCTGTGTATGAAACTCATACATTCAGTTGTGTTGATAGTCTGCACTCGTTGTATCCAAACAGGATTTCTTATCATGGGTTCTTACCTGCTAAAAGGTCTGATTGTGCCACTACAGGCATAAATGCAAATAACCTGTAAACCCTTTTAAATGTTAGGTACAGTATTTAAATACATGCTTTTCACATGCATGTTATTGAAATTCACTTGAAAATTGAATTTTACTGCCATTGTGGTTGGGTCATATAAAGTTACAGTCTTACAATTTTGANGAAAATTCTGTGTATGAAACTCATACATTCAGTTGTGTTGATAGTCTGCACTCGTTGTATCCAAACAGGATTTCTTATCATGGGTTCTTACCTGCTAAAAGGTCTGATTGTGCCACTACAGGCATAAATGCAAATAACCTGTAAACCCTTTTAAATGTTAGGTACAGTATTTAAATACATGCTTTTCACATGCATGTTATTGAAATTCACTTGAAAATTGAATTTTACTGCCATTGTGGTTGGGTCATATAAAGTTACAGTCTTACAATTTTGACTGTTAGTACCTTTGTCCATGCCATGCTGCAGATGTCTGCATCCCCTGAACCCATGGCAAAAAGAAGAAATGGGCTTAACTAGTTCTTCATTATTCTTAGTACTTATGCCAAAGACACTGCACTTTTATACCATCCACAGACTTTTACACCATGTGCTTTTTCTTTTGTATAGCAGATTAGGGTAGTATGGATTCTTCTGGTTTTGTGTAGCCTGGTCGTTGAAAAACAATATCCACACCTTCTTCATACTTTTTCTCTACTTTCCATGCTAAGAGAATTTAGCAAGTTACAGATGGAAATGAGAACCAGGTTTAGAAATATGCCCATGTTGTAATGCTGCTCATTCTGTTTTATGGTACAGATTTGAAGTAGCATTATTGGACACATCCAAAGATTTTTGGGTTTTGAGGTTTTGTTTTTGCTTGCTGGTTTGTGTTTTTTATTTGGTTTAGTTTGGTTTGGTTTTGGTTTTTTGTTTCTTCTTTGTTTGTTTGTTTGTTTGGGTTTTTTGAGAGGGCAGTTAAATCAGGAAACACAATCTTATGGGTTTTATAGTATTCAGTGAGAGCTTCCATAAAGCAGAAAAGAATGCTATATACTTATTTTATAATTATGCTTAAGATGCATCTTCAGCTGTTCCTCATGGATTTTGTTTTACTCTTTAATTGGAGTCTTTCTTTTTCTTTGGAATCTGGTAAAATGGAAAGATAAATCCTCTTCAGCCTCCCAAACAGAAATTA
>VYZR01092991.1:0-10500 GCA_013400675.1 Oxylabes madagascariensis
CTGCAGGTTGAGCTCTGGGTGGCGGGAGCCCGGGGCAAGGGGCCGGGAAGCGGTGCCGACCCTTTGCACAACAAAGGGCACGCGGATCTGTGGCTTGCCGCGGGACCAGGGACACAGCAGGAACCCAGGACTCGGCTGGAAGACCCCAGACTATGGCACGCATAAGACTGGGAGGGTGTAAAAGCCCGGAGAATCCTTGAGGATCCCTCCTCTGAGGCATCAGCTTGGGCTGTTACTCTGTTGTTGCACCACGAAAAAATTCCTTAAAGGGACCAGAGGTCTGAGACTCTGCTGTGGGAAACCTGGGTCGAGCCGGCAAGGAAATCTTGTCTAACTGTGGGGGAGTGGAGGGAGCCAAGCCCGCTGTGAGGAGACTTTGGTCCCAGCAGTGTAACTGGTGGTCTGAGTGTGACTGCCAGGCAGGAAAGGTTCCTTAGCAAATCATAGGTGCGGAAATATTTCTTGCTAATTTCCTTAGTCATTTGAGGATGAAAGGGATCAGATAGGTATCTTTGTTTTTCTTATTGATGCCTACATCTCATAACTTTCTCTCTCTGTTTTTTTAGCATACGGATTAACTGAGCCCTTTGACAAGTTTATGGAGCTGCCATCTCTCTGCTTGCTGTACTTTCCGTTTCTGAGAGGAGAAAGTGGTGCATGAGATTAGAGGAAAATGCCTCGGACAAAGCAGATACATCCCAGAAATCTGAGAGGTATGTAGCTCTCAGTTGAGAAGAAAAAGCTCTTGGGAAACTGAGTTGCTGTTTCAATTATGAGGTTAAAGGAATATGTATTTAAGAAGTTGGTTTTGTTCCAAAAGTCGTTTGTAAGCAAGTTTTAGGAGTTGTCCGTGAGACCGCTCCAATTTTCACAGAGAAATAACTGGAATATGTTCTTATCCTTGCAGTCTGTGTACTTGACAGTATTCTTGATATTCTCCAGCTTACAGTAATAGCCAGCATGAACTTCAAAAATGCAAAGGAAGAAGCAGTTTCCTTATCAGAGAATTTACAGTTGAAATACAGGGGGAGGTGGGAAATGGGTGTGACGTGGCAGAACTTGACATCTGGCAGCCGGTAGTTGTTTTTCTTTAATAGTTGTCAGTTTGGCTTGCTTTTGAGGGGATCAAAATCTCCTCCCATGCATGGCTTCTCACTATTTATCTATCACCTGTCACCCATGCTACCTTGAGCATTGCTAAGTTTGACCTTGGTCTCCTCGCTCTCCTGCCTTTGCACAGCCACATGGTAGCTTGGCTATGAGAGGCAAGCAGGTGAGAAACCTGCTCTGCAAACTGGCAAGCTGACATGTCCTGGGATTTCCTTGAACAAAATCCCAGTGCACTTTACCAAGCCCTTATGAATGTGAGGAATCTGATCCTATTTGTTGCTATTTGTTACTGCCTTGGTAGAAGTGGCTCTAGGGGAATTAAATGAGAGGAAAAATGAGGGTCAATTGATGAGCAGCCATCCATGTTGAGGGAGAACACGCTTCCATCCCCACCCTTTTACCCAGCTTTCGGGAGAACGTGCTTCCACCTGGACCCTTACATGTAGCTGTCATCAGCTTTTTTCAGGTAAATTTTACAATTGCAGTATGGAAGCATCCCTTCAGAGGAAAAAAGCCATTACAAACATCAACATAAGACTTTAGGGGCAGGAACAGCATTCGATTCTGGTTTTAAAATTTTTTATGTCAAAACACAGCAAACATCCTCATGTGTCTGTTAGTTTACAGTTGAGAGTCTCTCAAGGGCTTGTGCATACAGCTGTAACTGACCCCTTGTGTTTGTGGACTGTTGTCATTGCCACCACTAACAATCTCTGCTGGAGAAGGCATTTTTGCAGTGTCTTTATTCAGGAAGTGCTGAGTAGCATTTTGGTATGATGGATAAATCTCTCTCACAGATCAGGAATTTTACATTTCTCTTTCTTACTGGATGTGAAGTAATAAATCAGAGCTGAGTTTTTAATATTGCTGCTTACCAAGTTGCTGACATAACTGAGCTTATGTTTTCTGATCAAATATGAGAGTGATGTAATTTTAGTACTCTGACTGTACTACTCTTGTATTGCTTGAAACGTAATAGGAGTTAAATCTATTGTAAAGCTCTCTATTCACTTAAATAAATAATCTAATTAAACTCTTAATTGTGTAAGAAATTAGTTGCCTTTTTTCCTTGCATAATTTCTCCAGCCATTTAGCTTTTATCAACCCCATTGCAGCAGTTTTCATCAGTCCCTATTTTTCTACAACTAATGGAGTTCTTGAATGAATTGAGATGGGTTAAATGTTGAGAAGGGAAACAGCAGTATACAGCAAACCCATAGTTAGAAATTATGTTGGAACAGCTCAATGATTGTCAAAACTAGACAGGTTGCTGCAAACTTTAACACCTTGTGAGCATATATTGCTACTGTCATGGGTTGTTAGAGGTGAAGTGATTTGAAAAATCATTTTACTTCTCATTAGTTATACACTATTTCCATTTCTAGTCTGGATAATGAAGAAAACTGGATTTCACTTTCTTTAATCATTTTATCAGTCTGCAAGAGCATTGCAGAAAATACTTGCTTGAACCCTCAGTTTTTGCTGGAACTTGGGGAAACTATAAGATTTCACAGGTCTGTGGGTATGCAAAGTTAGACACATCTTAAATTGATACTATTAATTAACCATTAAAACTTTAAAAATGGGTGGTTTAGCACGAGGTTTAATCCATGGTAATTAGTATTGATGACAACTAAGTGTGCAAAAAAGCATAAATGTATATGGTCGAAGGTGAAACTCAGCAACAAAAAAAATGTTCTGTAACATTTGAAAGACAAAGGTGTAAGATTAAGTAACCTGTGTTTTTACAGGTTTTTAGGTTAAAAGCTATTTTTAAGTTGTCTAAACCTGATTGTCACCTTTTGTACTATGGACAAAGAACACTCCATGGCCTTACCTGGCTTCTCCTTCCCTGCTGCCAGCTCCTATCATTGCCCCATAGCAATCAAATTGCCAAAAGCTTTAACTAGACCTGCTCAGAACCCATCAATGTTTAACTTTTTTGGAGATCACTGTTAAACAACCCTTGAGACTCTCTATGCTGTTGTGCATTAGATGAGTTATTTGGGTTGTACTCACAGTCCAAATCAGCCTGGAGAATAAATAACCAAGTCCAAGAACCTCAAGTATTTTCCCTTAAAACAACCCCAACCCAATCCCTCTCTCCCTTCCTGCCAAGAAAACACAAAGGAGAAAAACCGCCATAGAGATTCCCCCCCACACACTCCCGTTAGTTAATTTGAGGTTTGCTGCAGTGTAGGAATAAGTTTTGAAGGTTTAAATGTTGGCTGTGTTTACCGTAAGCAACCTTATTGTCTGGGGAAAATAAAGAAACGTTTAATATAGAGAGCTAAATTTAAGATTTTGTCGGGAAACCTTAAGGCTCTTTGTTTTGTGTCATGGCTTGATTTTGCTCATTTTGTATACTATATGAGATCTGACACCCTTTGGTAGAAAAGCAGTGGCCCTAAAGTGTTAGGATCAGTGAAGATCCTAATATTCTGAAGATTTCACTGTCTTTCATCCTGAAGAATTTGCTGTCCGCTTATAGATGAGTCAATATAGTGCTATACTGACCTGATTTTACAGCAGGAAAAGAAACCTATAGAAGTAAGATGGGGTATGGGGAACATTATTTTGCAAATAAAAACTAATCTAATTAGTTGGCCATTTGTTTTCATGAATGTATTAATGACATGGCTTTGATGCCTGTTTGCATCTGAATGAGCACGTTGAATCTGAGGGTACCAATAAGGCATGTGCTGTGCTGCCCTTGTTTCATTGGGTTGTTTTGTCACATCAGCCTTCCTTGCTTCTCACTGCAAATCCCTCCCTAACGTGAGACATTGCCATCACCAGTGGGCTGCTTTGGTAGGAGTCATGCACTGTGTCAGGCTTTGTCTCCTGACTAACTTAACAGTCATTGTCATCCCCAGCAGTGGGGCTGAGTGGCTAAAATTTGAGAGAAATTACAGTTTTGCAGATCTTAAAGAAAGATATGGATTGGAAACATGGAAGTTCTGGAGAGTGTTTAGTAGTGTCAGAGGTGGAGGCCAAAGGTATGCCTGGGAAAAGCCTGGAGTGGGTTGTCCATCAGTGATGTGACTGAAGCTGAGTTCATAAGCAGGTGTTCCTGATGTTGTCTTAGTCTTTTAAATATTAAGGGTGTGTATTGTGTTGTTAATCACCATTCCTCCTTCAGAAAACAAAGAGGAAAATATTTGCAAAAGAGAAAAATACTCGTCTTGCTCAGACACCCAGAGGTCTCATTTTCTTATTTTTCTTTACCGTTTTAGCTCACCGAAACTAACAAAAAGACTCCTTGGCATGTGGCTGCACTCTGTATTTACAAGGCCAATTGATCCACACGTGTAACAAAACATTTCACAGAATCTGTAATGTATTCCCAGAAGTACAGTTACATTAGAGAATCATGCTTTTAGTAGGGCTTGGTTTGTTGTCAGATGATCGTGAGGATATAGAAGGAAAAACAACTCATGTTTTTGTTTACTTAGAAGTACCCAATTGCAGAGTTTAAAATGAAAAATTTCGTTATGTGTACACTGTTTAGCACAGTGCTGTGATTCACCAAAACAAAACTGTAACAAATATTTTGAATTTTGTCTCTTTTTAGATAAGCTTTCTGGTATTTTTCAGAAGACAAGTTGTTGCTGTTTTTTCTTCTCAATCAAGTATTTCTCTTTGGAAACAAAGGCAGACAGGCCCATAATGTTCAACGGCCGCTTCCAAATCTTCTAGTGCTTTGTATTTGATAAGGAAATGCAAGTATAATATGAGTAATTTGCTGAATAGGTTGATAGCTTTGCAGTAGTCTGAAAAGCATGCTTAAGTTTGCTGGAAGGCTGTGTGTGTTATGGCCTTAAAATGTCCAGAAGAGCTGGGCATCTTCTTCTCAAATGTGAGTTAGCAAAGTCTCTTCGTGTTGTTTTAAGATTGTAATGTGCTTTTAGTGCTGAAATAGGTCTGTCTACATTGAAAGCTGACAGATTGATATTCCTTATTAGTGTTGGTTGTGTAGTCTGTGTAAGTTACTAATAGATTGGTGTGCTGTGCTTTTTTCATTATTTTCACCAAATGACTTAATAAAAATATTGAGCTTTCTTAAGGCTTGCTTCTGGAATTTATGCTTGAGCTTGCTTACACTTCAAAAGAAATGTAAAAGCACATTTGGCTTTTGGGTCTTGGTATTGTTTCTGAGACAAAAATGATGCTCTAATTTAGGATGTTCCAGAGGGGCTGCTGTTGCAGTATTAGTACATAGAAGTGCTGGTGGTCTGCACTCTGTGGGTTTCTCGTGGGCATCTGTAAGGATGTTGCGTATGTGTCTTGCTTAAGTTTCTGGAGCAAGATGAGACACAGGTGGAACAAAAAGTCAGAGTTTTGACTTTGTGACTTCACTACAGAAATATCCCGTGATTTGGCAGCAGTCTTTGTTTCTGTATATCAGATAGTTTTGTATAATTTCTTCTACAAACCAAATCTGAACTCGGTGTCTCTCATGAAGATAGAGAGAATGTATGGCTCTGATGGTGCATCACCAGCTGGAGTACCAGCAGATCCACCTGTAATTCAGTGAATAGACAGATCTCTTGTTGACCACAGAAGTACTCTCTTGGTGTGTGTCTTGAGCTACTCATTTGGGATGTGGAAGGATAATGTATCTTTTTTTACATTTTTGGTTTACTGGTTAAAGGTGTAAGATCTTTAAGGCTGTGTCTTACAGTGTGTATGATCCAGCGTCTTGCAAATTAGATATCAATGTGCCTGCAGACCTTAAATTTTATTGTAATATGAATGATGTCTCAAGGCAAAAAACTGTCCCACATACTCCATGGTGTAAGAAAGGCTATGTTTAAAGCTGCAATTTGCCACACCTTCCAATCACGTCTATTGCTCCTGTCTCTTTGTGCCGTGTTCATAAATTTGATCATGTGTTTTCAGCAGGGTGTAGACCTATTCACTGCACAGGATGGTTGGGATCTTGTGACAGTAGGCACAGTTGATGGACAGAAGTCTGTTGAGAGCGGATTGCAAGAGGGGAAGGAACAGTAGGGTGGATAACACTGGTCACTGTTGCCTTGAGACAGCTGTGTTCAATTTCTGCCTCTACCAGTGAGTTTCTTGTGTTGAGACTGAGAGATTCTGTTACACCAAACCTTTGCAGCCACCCACTAATGATGAGTGCTGCACTTTGTCTGACTTGAGATACCCAGGCACAAGTTCTGAGTTTATGCAACCACAATTGTTCCACTGTGGTGACAGGTTGGTGCAAAATACTCCAAAAGTGCAAGGTACATTAAAAAAAAAAAAAAATCAACATCTAGGTGATGTAAGCTGAAGGTCCAAAATTAGCCAACACTTTTGGGACATCTTTTAACCTCTCTGTGTCTCTTAATCTCTCTACGTGGCCTCTGTTTTCTGCTGTAAACTGAAGATACCAGTACCACATCAGCTTTTAATGACTCAGAACATGAAGTTGTTAGTGTTGTGAAGCAGACACTCAGTGGCTAAATAACGGAAAAGATGATGAAGAAACTGGTAGTAAACAGAGCCAAGCAGTGAGCACAGCTCAGTTTGTGCACTGGCTTCGTTTGCATAAACACCCTTGCTTTTGGCATCCTCTGACTTCTTGCTGCTTCACCTCACAATCTTAACATTTAAAAGGTATTCTTAAAGCTTACTTCCTAGCTTCTAAAATATCAAACTAAAACCCCAAGAAGTTCCACCATATCGAATCACAAACCTCTTCTGTGAGTCATCGACGTGTTGGGACCTCAAGTTTTAGCGCAGGTTTCTGTTGTGTGAGCTGGGCAGCATGTGCTGCTGTGCCCTGCCTGGACCTGGCACAGGGCTCTGGAGAAAGGAATCTCTCCCATCAGTGAGTGTACATCATCACGTGTCGGAGTTTCAGCTGTTTCCGAGAAAGCCCCTGAAGGCAGGAGGGAATACTCGCTGGCAGGAAAGGTCTCTAGAGAGAAATGCCTTTAATGTCATTTCCCAGTTGGTGTTGAAACTGATTTAAGCCATTGCTGCTGGAAGAGGAGGAGGTGTAGTGGTCCTGCCTCCTGTCCACCCCAGCTGCTTGTTCCCCATGCACGTTGCCCTTCTCACTTGTCTGTTTGCTGGCCCCATCATGGAAGAAGTAGTGGCACCCAGAGCAAGTTACGCCAGCATCATCTGGGTTGGCTTTTTGGGCTGGGTTGGTTGTTCCCTGGTGCTGTACAGCCTTGCTGGAGCTGGAGCTGGTGGCAGTGGCAGACAGGGAGAGACAGCACAGATGCAGGGGCTGCCTTGAGCCTCTTGCTTGAACTCATGGTGAAACTATGTTGCCATCTGTGAGCAGCAGGCTTTTTTTGAGCTTCTTTAATTGCCCAAAAGCAGGTCTAGATTTTCGTAAGGATAACGAAAGGTGTGTTCCATGTTTCTGCTTTCTTTGCTTTGCTTTCCAGAACCCTCCTTCTCCTGACAAATTTCCAAACTTCACAAGTGATGTAGGTGGATGACTTCAGGGTTTTTATGGTACTGGTAAGCCCGCAGGAAACTGAATTGGTCTCAGATGACACCTTAATGAAAAATAAAATAAAACACTCCCTCTAAAATTTGCTGTAGACCTTTCATTCAGAACAAAAAAAAATTTGGTTAAGATTTAAGAAATTAAAAAGGTGATCTGGAAAACTAAACTTGATTGTAGCTGGCACTGACAGCTCTGAATATGTATTTATAGATTTTTGTATATGCATGCTAAATATTGGGAAAAGAAAATTGGGATAATGCAAAGAGAATCTGCTGAATATAGACCATGGTGAAAATAGGTGCTTTCAGAGGAAGTTAAAATAACATGAAGAAGGAAGGTGTAAGAATGGTATTCCAGCTAACAGGATGGCAAAGAAATACATGCAAGAATGTTGATGAAAATAAGAGAATGGAGGAAGGACCTTAGTTCTGCTCTTTTGATTTCAGGAAAAAACAAATTGTATTTTTATGGAATAGAAAACCATTGTAATTTCAGTTGGATAGCAGGCTTGAGCTGGAAAGGAATGGTCAAGGGTAATGTCAAAAAAATTGAATTCCTATGGAAACAAAAAAGTAGCAGTAAACTGGGACTTGAAAGCTATGTGTAAGCCAGTTTAGAGTTCTTTCAGAATACAGTGAAGTGGAAACAGTGCGCGTCTTTAATTCTGCCTCACCTTTACATCTGTATCTTGGTTATTGCTAATTGAGCGTAGAGTAAGAAATGCTACAGAATTTGACATTTGCTGAAGCATGAACTCCAGCGTGTTAGGAAGGTCATGAAGAAAATGGTAGTTGTGAAAAGAGAAACAAAAAGTAAGATTTTGGCTGTTGTTCTTTCAAGTATTTCTATTACAGCAGGCAGTTGACTTTGGGGTGAAACCAAGACCAGTCTTTTGAGGCCAAGAGCAATTACATTTTTCTAAGAACCAAGCTTTCTTATGAGCATTTAGAAGAATATGGCTTTTTGTCTAGTTTTCTGGGGTTTTTAAAATCCTTGCATCTCAGAATTGATTTGGGTTGCTGTGAGTGGGTGTGTAAGGTGGCTTTAAATGAGGGGAGGGTGTGTGTGTGTGTGTTTGTAAAAAAACAAAACAACAACTAAAAAACCCTACAGCCACCACTAATATGTATCTGAAATAAACATGTAAATAGCAAAATTCCAGAGAACCTTGGTTAAGAGAGCCTTCTTGCAGATTTATGGTCAACTACATCTTAAATAGCTGCTTTGAAAAAGGCAAAGGCTTGTGGTCTTGTGTTTTCACAATTGACTTTTTAGGGCTTCAGAACTATGCAAGTTTGTCTGTTGACTCCTGTCAGTATTTTCAAACTTTGAAGTTTTGAGTCCACTGAGCTTTACAGTTGTGGTAGTGTTACTGCCGTGTCTCATATGCAGCCCAATAAACTGTCCAAGAACATTGTTAGCATTTAAAAGTACCTTGTTCCAATTAATTCTCCTTAATAAGAAAGATATCAGAGGAATTTGCAAGCTCAGTGACTGTTTCCTTCAAACTTACATCTGCCAGTGTTACTATATTTGAAAGGGCTTGTGTCCCAAACACTTGAGTGCTATTCCAGGTGAGGATTCTTGCCTGTGGAAAGAATTCCTAGTCCTTAGCTGGGCGGACAGGCATGCAGGACCTTGGGCAGGGAGCACAGTAACAATACAGTTGTCTATATGTTAGGTGGAAGCATCTGTTTGGCCTTTGAAAAATTGTTGAAAAGATGGGAACTGCTTGTTTTCTAACCACAGTCAGTTGCTACCTTCAAAAAGTCACTCATAGCCTACTTTAATGTAGTCATGAAACTTTGCAAAAGACTCTGTTTTGAGAGTTGTGTTATTCTGTTTCAGTTTTTAATCCAGGAATTGTTCCCTTTCATGGTGTGTATTCTGAGTTTCTTCTTACAATCAGATATTTTGATTTCAAATTTCAAACTGCTGTAAATATTTATGCTGGAAAACATAAAGAAGACTTCCTAGAGCCACACATTTTCAGAGAGCTGGTTATACCAGTACGAAGTTCCTAGGCTGGTTCATTCTTTGGTATGTNTATTGAGCTCTGTTAAGTCAGATGGAAGATTGCAGGCTTTTTCTTACCCAAAAGATTGCAATGCAGACAGAATACAGAGCCAGGAAAAAGGAAAAAAAANTTTAGTTCAGTAATGGCTTATGAGATTATGGAGAGAGAAACTGGGGCTCTTAGTTGGAAAAGTAAGATTTTCCTTGCTGTGTTAAAACAGATGAATAAACTAGACTTTCCAAATCACATGTGTTAGGCAAAGTGCAATCTTTCCCACCACTTGTTTAAATGTATCATAACTCAGAATATTTACATTAAGAGGAAGGATGGGGGAAATATAACACCACAGCAGATTTTTGGAGCCTTCAGTAAATCATTTTTGGGAGAAGTAGAGAAGCTCTAGTTCAGTAGGTGAGGCAGTGCTTTTTTGAGGCAGGCAGTTTGTTTTTAAATAAAAGCTTTTTAAATGCCTTTAAAGCTTCTCTCAGAATGAGGCTGCTGAGAGACTGTGCTGGCTTAGCAATTCCTGTGTGACCTTTGGTGGCAGGCTGAAGAAGGAATGTCTTTGTAGGGATCCACAGGTTGTGTAAAGCAGAAGGAGGAATTTTGCTAAGACAAAGTTGAAAAAGTCTTTGTACTCAAAAATTTAATCTTTGTCGTATGCATGTGGCCAATTCAGTAAACTGGATTTAATGTCTTTGATTACCAACAGAAACAGTAAGTGGAGAATGCATGTTCATGTTTTAAATACCCCATCAACTTTCTTCCTCCTGAATTCCTGTGTGTTTAAAAGATAAGTTCCCAGCAAGTGCCCTTTGTAAATCCCAGGATAGACCTCCTGAGCTGAAACTGGGAAAGGTTTGGAATGAGCTGCAGGGAGGAAAAGCAGTGGTTCAGC
>VYZR01092991.1:36430-63483 GCA_013400675.1 Oxylabes madagascariensis
TTGTTTGTGGTTTTTTGCATTTGAAATTAAATTTCATTTAAAGGATGTATAAATGTAAAGTTAGGGAATGTTCCAGTTCTGGAACAAAGCCAAGTGCTCTGTGTCTGTTCAAATTTACCTATTTATTGAATAGAATACTTAATTGAGAATAGCTCTTTGCTGTGCTTAGCTGGGCTTTGAGTGTACAAATGTTCTCTGTGTCTTATTTGGGTTCCTAAGGAGGCGATGCCCAAGTATTATTTAAGTATTGGGTTTCAGGCTGAATGTTTCTCGCTGCGTGTTTTGAAAGCACCTAAAATTACTGTAACTGAGAGAAGGGGAAAAACTGTAGTTTGTGCTTTTGATAACAATATGTATGCAATCAGCACCTCCTGGTTAATGAATTAGTTGGCTGTTTCTTTCATACAGCAGTAGCAGGGAAAACTGCTGGGATAATCAGCAAGTATTGGCAGAGGGATTCAGCAATGTATATATCAGTTAATATTTCCTTTAAATAGTTTTCAAGTAAACTAGATGAAAATTTTGGATGGGCCCCCTATGTGTCTAAATATTTTTCAGGAGCTGAGGCAAATAAAATATTATAGATGTGCAGTATTTAATTACTCTCTTAAACCTCAAGGAGGCACATAGAATGGTTTTATTTCCTTTTCACAGTACAATCACAGTTTGCAGAATAAACTCCTAATTTTGAATTAAAAACATTGAACATAATTGAAGGGTTTGCTTGGTTTTTTTTAGTAACCCCAAAAGACCCTCTTTTAATGTCAATATAAATAGCTTTTTCTTCTTAAATGGTGATAAAAATATGTTCTTTCTACAGATACCTTTTGTGATTGCAATGTATTAAATACCTTAGGCTCAACCATGCATGCACAAGCCCTGTTAAAATTTAGAGTTCACTGCTTAGAGCCATCCCAGAGCTCAAGTGTTACGAAGTAGATGCATCAGCAGAGAATAGATTTACCTTTGGTGATGCCTATGAAACCTGTGCCCTCAACAGTGTTATGTTCCAGCATCCAGACTTGTCTTTAAACATCGTCTCTTACCAAGTGGACTGACAAACAAGCCAAAGTGGGCACAGGGCCATTCCCTAAGAAAAAAAGAGAGGGCAGCGTATGGATGACCACCAAGTGATGGCCGTCGCTTCCTCACAGTGAGAGGAGCAGCTGCACANTTTTCTTCTTAAATGGTGATAAAAATATGTTCTTTCTACAGATACCTTTTGTGATTGCAATGTATTAAATACCTTAGGCTCAACCATGCATGCACAAGCCCTGTTAAAATTTAGAGTTCACTGCTTAGAGCCATCCCAGAGCTCAAGTGTTACGAAGTAGATGCATCAGCAGAGAATAGATTTACCTTTGGTGATGCCTATGAAACCTGTGCCCTCAACAGTGTTATGTTCCAGCATCCAGACTTGTCTTTAAACATCGTCTCTTACCAAGTGGACTGACAAACAAGCCAAAGTGGGCACAGGGCCATTCCCTAAGAAAAAAAGAGAGGGCAGCGTATGGATGACCACCAAGTGATGGCCGGGCTCTGGCTTCAGCCTTGCTCCAGTGCCTGTCTCCTCAGCCCCGTGGTGTTCTTCAACACAGGTCTGTTTGTGACTAACTCCATACTTTGGGAGTGAAGCCTGGTGAGGAAGGGAGCCAGACAGCTCCCAGGACAGGCTGGAATTGAGTATTGCAGGGGGAACAGCCCTCTGAAGGGAGTGTTTGCAGGGGATGTTTGACATGAGCTTCCTCTTGTTATCTGCATTTAGACAGATACTTCTGCTGATGGTGGGGATTTGGGGATTTTTTGAGGGTACTCTTTGGTTTTTTTTGTTTGGTTTTGTTTCTTTTGTTTTGGCTTATTTAACAGAACCAACAGTACCTTTTAGTTTAAAAGATAAACGGTGTAAACTTAAGATAAGATTCTTTCATCTTGGCTATAACAACACAGCCAAACAGATGGCTTGGAAGGGGTGTATTTTTCCCAATTAGCGAGCCTCATTGCTAGCACAGTGGTTTTGTAGAGGTTAATACTTGCTGTACATGAATGTGAGGAACAGATTCCTTGCTCAGTGGTGGTAGCTGCCACCCAAGAACACCAGTGCTGGGGAGCAGGGACTTTTCCTGGGCTTGCACCTAAGCCAAGTGCCATGTAGGAAGGTTGATCCCTGTCCAAGCAGGGAGCCTTCATGAAGTGCAGGAGGCTTTGGCTCTTGGGAGGATCCAAGACCTCTGTTGCTTCATGTGTGAAGGTAATTTAAATAGTTTCAGCCAGACCTTGGGGATCGCTGTGCCACCTTCTGCTGGGTGGTACTTACTAGGTCTCTGTGTTCTGGTGATTTGGTGCGACCACTTTCCTTCTCTACTTCATTGATGAGGCAGTGAAAACTTATTATTTTCTGTTTAACAACACTACTGTCCTTCTGTAAGAGGTTTGGTAGCAATATAGTAAATTACAACAGTATTTTTGTCATATGTCCAGCAAAAATAAGTTTCTGGAAGGACTCATAATTGTGGGAAGGTGTTTTGCAAATGTCATTTTCTAGTACAATACAACAGGAGGAAACCATGGTATGTATTTTGCATTTAGAAATAAGACCAATTTAAGCTACAAGTAATTGTAGAAGTTAGGATCACCAAGATAGAAAAAATGGTCCACACAAATGACTTAAAATTTTGCGTCTGACTGTGTTTGTACTTTTCTCATGTCTAAAGGCTGCCAAATTCTAGATGCTGTCTTTCCTGGGAACTAACCAATGCTCTCTGGCATGATTTTCACTTCCCCTTATGTCTATATTTGAAAAAGCATATGTGTAGTCCCTAAATGAATATAGTGGTTAACAAGCTATGGATGACAACCCACAAAACATATTTCCTAAAGCAAGTTTCATACTGCTTAATGGAAAACAAATACCAGAACAACTAAACCAGGGTTATTGCTATACATGCGTATATTTCATGTGTGAGAAAAGTTGAAGGAAAAAATCGCCTTCTGAGTTTTTCTTGGGCACGCTTCTTCCTGCTGGAGTTAAGTTACTGTAACTCTAGGGGTAGAACTTGGTCCTTCTATACATATTTAGGATTTCCCTGGTAGGGCAGGACATGCTATATGGCAGAAACAACTAGTTACTGTCATTACATGAGTAATAAATAGCTTCATCCTTCCTAGCTCCTAAGGAAGGAATCATCCTTTATACATAAGGAAGTAAAGCCAGCAGCGTCCTCCTAAAGCAGCACTGTTAAGTCATTCTGTAGCAAACAGTGTCTCTGTTGTTCCTAAAAGAAAAGAGGCTGTGCAGAATTTTCAAGCCTTCTATGATGTGTCTTGTGTGCAAGTGACAGGATGTACATGATGCTGGAGAGGCTTGGGGAAGGACTGCAGTGCGTGGGGAAAACCCCTCCTTGCAGGCACTGCATCACCCCTGGCTTGGGGGTGACCTGGGGGCAGGTGGGCAACGGCCCATGGCTGGGATAGAGTAGATTTTTCTGCATTTTTCAACAGCAGATTGCCACAGGTGCGTGGAGCCCTTGCTGCCCAATACAGGTAGCACTGAATTTGGAAGTTCATTCAGGTAGTAACTGCTGGCTTGAATGCAGCATGAAATTAGAGGTTTTATTACAAAACAGTAAAGCTTAGTAGTGTGCTTAACCTTGGATCCTCAGTCTTCAGCCAGAACTTCCTGAAGCTTGCTTATTCTATTAGATTTTTTTTTTTAAAATTTAAAAGTAACTTAAAGTGTATTTACTTGCCTTCTTTCATCTGGTGACTCACATTAGTTTCTTCCACATGACTGCTCTGCTGAGAAGGTTAGGAACCTAAGAAGTAAAACTGAGATTTCTGTAACTTTCTGCTTCCTCTATCAAATCCCTTAAGAAATTATCAAACACTGGCAAGGTTTATGATGTCATTAGAGCCTTTTATAACTGCCTAATGCTCCAAATAGAAGAAACTTGGTTATAACACGTTGTGTAACCAAGCATACTGGTCTTCAAAAACAGAATTTAAAGCCCATTTTTTTCAAATTACATTTCAGATGCCTATATAAATGCAGTAAGTTCTGGTGAAATCAGAAAGTTGTTAAATGGGCAGCACTTTCTGATATGAACTGCCACTTTGTTTTGTTGTTCTTTTTCCTGAATTTTGGTCCTTAGTTTCCAAATAGTTTGCCAATATAGTGCACTTGGTATTTAGGAAAAAGGAGGTAACTTCCATATTAGTTACCTAGTTTTGGTAAAGCAGCTGTTGTAGAATGTCGACCTTTCTTCCAGGGCTTAGTCCATGAAGGGTTTTAGAAAACAGCGTTGCACATACATGACCATCTAAGTTTTTTTTTAGTTAACTGCTGTGGGAAACAGTGGTTTTCTGATGAACTTTATACCAACCAAGAAGTGACCTTTCTCATTGGGTGTAGGTGAACCTGCTGTGGCAGGGGTGTTGGACTAGTCCCTTCCAACCCCAACCATTCTGTGATTTCAAAATGAGTTGAGGAGTGGCTGCTGAGTACTTTCTAAATGAGTGCAGCATGACATCTGTGGCCCACATGAACCTCACTCAGGCCACCTGTTGGTACCCTGTCAGTGAAGCCAGATCTACCATGCCCTTGCATGGGGCTTTGGCTTCTTCAGAAAAAAAGGAGGTTGATTAGAAGTGTAAAATAAACTTTCTTTTTGTTTTCCTTGAAGTTCAGAGAACATGTGTATGTGTTTGATTGATATATATATATATATATATATATATATATATATATAAAAAGAGAGAAACAAAGCCCAGTATTCCAACAATCCTAATGCATATGCAGGGGAGAGAAATACACTTTTCAGATAAACACCAATGATCCTGGCTATACCATGTCTGCTCAGTAATGAAAAATTGTTTGTTAAAAGCTGCTGTAGTTAAACTCAACAGTTGCTTTGCATGAGATGTGACTCCAAAACAAGTTGCTGAAATTCAGTTATGCATGTGCTGTGGACAAGGCTGTGCTAAGGCAAGCATGTGTTAGTATATTAGTAATATTGTTACTGAGGTGTTCTGCTCTGCCTGGATTGTTTTCTCGGACAGCTTTGGTTTTTAATACACTGCCAATTTCTGTGTTGTGGTAGAAGGAAAAGCCAAAGGAACATGTATGTGTGGTGGCTGAGATCTTCACCCAGACTGCAGTCCTGTCGATTTTCACCAAAAACCCCCAATCTAGAATATTTTTAATGAGATCTTTGACAAACGGTAATGGCTTTAAACTGACAGAGGGTGGGTTTAGATTCATATTAGCAGGGAAAAAGAACTTTTTTGACTGAACTCAAACTTGTANCCTTTTTTTTCATTTCATCTTTGCTTCTTCCTTCTGAACAATTGAACAGTTACCTTCTCTGCCCTCAGTTTCCTTTTGTTTAGATTAGATATTTAATTTATCCTTTCTGCTATTCTCTGAATATCTTCCGACTTGTCCACATATCTCATGGAGAGCAGCAGTGAAACTTGACCAAAATGTTCCTGTTGACATCTATTAATGGTGAGTACAGCAGAAGGCTTTCTTCACAGACCTCTCTTGCTGTCTATTCCAGCACAACATTTGCTTTTTTGCAAGAGTGTGATATTGTTGATGCATATCTAGCTTATTGTGTGCTGTACTCTCTAGCTCTCTTCCACAGCACTCCTGCCTAACTGGTGGAGTGCAAGCTGGGTTGTCAATGAAAGATAGAAACCTGGCTGTGAGGCTGGCCTGGCATAGTGAAATAGAAAAAGGGATAACAATGGCTTAGAGGAAAACTACCTGATTAAATACCTGAGTAAACATTTCACTGAAAAAAAAGGACAAAACATGGAATATTTTTTCAACAGTTACTAAAGCAGATGCCAAAGGGATTTTGGCACAAAATGTGCTGAAGTTCAGTTTCACTGCTGCTCTCCATGAGATATGTGGACAAGNAATTAGAAAGGGCTTATTGTAAAATGATCTCACATGCCAGAGGTGAACTTGTATTTATCAATATGCATTTCAGAGGCATATGCATCTCAATATGCATCTCAAATTTAGCTGTGTGATTTCACCTGGGAGATCAGACTATAAAATGCATAGAAGACAAATGAAGCAGAATTAATAAAACCAAAAACTCTCATATGTTGTCTTCCCAAGCACTGATGTAAGAAATGACAGAGAAGGGTATCATGTATCTATCCTGTGCTCCTGCCCCAAGCTGCAGTTTTACCACATTTATACAACTTAGGGAAAGATTCAGTTAGCAACAGAGAAAGACATATATTAGAGAAGGCTTTAGGGTGACCTAATTGAAGCCTTCAGCACCTGAAGGGCACCCAGACTGCAGTCCTGTCGATTTTCACCAAAAACCCCCAATCTAGAATATTTTTAATGAGATCTTTGACAAATGGTAATGGCTTTAAACTGACAGAGGGTGGGTTTAGATTCATATTAGCAGGGAAAAAGAACTTTTTTGACTGAACTCAAACTTGTAGCTGTAGCTAAATCACTGAGGTGGGAGATGCAACTTGTTTGGACAGCTAATGGCTGGTCAGCGATTATCAAATGAGCAAGATTCCTGTTTTTTTGAGGCATGATGTAAATAAGTAAAATAGTTTTTAGCCCCAAACTACTAGTAATCTGCGCAGACAAAATACACATAAGAGAGGAAAAGGCTATGTACCTTAAATAGAGGCAGGGTGCAGGAAAGGCTGATGTCCTCAAATAGTATGCATCATGCTGGTAAAATATAAAGAAGTGAAAGGCAGTGTTGCAGTAGACTTTCCCTTTCTTATTTCTAGACCTCTTAGCAGCTAACTGCAAACCCCTGATTTCATTTTCTCTGTAGCTGATTGGAAGGACGCTGGGGTTTTTGTGCAGTTCAGGTGACTTGCAGTAGTCCACGTGGCTACATCATCTTTCATCATTCTGCCTTAGATTTGCTGTTGATGGGCAGGCTGTACTTGACCTTCACCCAGGACTACCAGAGACAGCAAGACTGGGGTCTCTCTTGTTTCTGTATTTTAAAATAAAGGGACTGCTCCTCTCATAGGCTTCAGTGGGTGCTTAGTGCTGGGCAAAGGGCAAGGCAGTTGGCCTGCATGCAGAACCACAGGGCTGATCTGTGTGCCCAAGGAATGATCTAACCTGCTTACCCTAAGACAGGGTAGGCAAAGTCATTTCTGACAGCAACTGGCAACTCTCTATGGAACATATAGATATATGTTCTCATCCTAATAAAAAGATACAGTATGTATTGTATATGATGTGTGTATATATATATATATNAAAACTACCTGATTAAATACCTGAGTAAACATTTCACTGAAAAAAAAGGACAAAACATGGAATATTTTTTCAACAGTTACTAAAGCAGATGCCAAAGGGATTTTGGCACAAAATGTGCTGAAGTTCAGTTTGGATATCAAGGTTATAAAGTGTTTGAGGCTAGGAGATTGCCAAAGAAATGTTTTGCTTGTATATGCAAGACAGTGTTCTTAATAGTATTAACACTAACATTTGCCTGTTTGCTCTGATGCCTGCTGAAGTCTGTCACTTTGCAGCCCAAGCTGCTTTTCTGTGTTACCTTTTCATCTTCCTTGTGGAAAAAAATTCAGCTCAAGTGATTTTTGTATTAGATAAATTCAGTTGGGTTTGTGTGTATGCATTTTCTTGTAACTGTAGTAATTTTGTATGTTTCAAGAAGTGGTACTTTAGATTTTTGTGTGATCTTTTTATCCCACATGTGGAAAAGGAGTGTTGCCTTGCAGCATCTGGAGTGGAGACCTACGCAGAGCAAGTCCCATGAAGGTTTTGGTTATTTAGAATGTTCTACACATGCACAGTGAGTTCTTTCTTTCTGAAAAGAGGGGAAATCCTCACTCATTGAAACAATTTGTCTTCCAGATTGGACGAAAAAAACATGGGTTTTTGTAGTGGGCTAAAATCCTGCAAAATTTCAGCACTGTATTTTTTCCAGTAATCCCAAGATTGTTTGTTCAGCTGCTTTCATTCAGTGTAGCACTTAATGAGAGTATTTTTTAAATAGAGAGGTGGTTAGAGCACGGAATTTTCTTTTTTTTTTTAAGTTCTTTGACATGAACTTGTTCTTTCACACTCCTTTCCACATTCACATTGTGTGTGTGTGTAAAGGAGTGTGTGAGGCACTCCTGGGAGGGATGTCAGCAATCTGTGCTCCTGAGTCAGCAGAAGTTGCTGGAAACAGGACAGAAGTGTAGTAATTGCTGCAGCAAATGCCGCACTTCGCGTTGTGTTGCCTGATCCCGATTATGGGTCTTAAGCCCCTACTGACAGCCACAATCCCCTTGTTTATGAATCTGTTTCTAAATGCTTTCTTTCGGAGAGTCACACAGCTATGACTGTGCCCTGATTCGTTTCGACATTTCCTCATTAGCCTGAAGGGAACTCTCTAAAACCTGCTGCCCCACGCTGCTTCCATCCTCAGCAGGAAAGGGGGTGGTTTCAGAGTCCTGTGCAAGGACCAGAAGCTGGGGTTGATTTGGGAGCCAGGAGGGAAGGGCACTCCATGGTGGCTGCAAAACCATATTGTCAAATATCAGCTATATTCTTCTATAATTTCTGATCCAACTATTACTGACTTGGCCAAGGACTGGCTTGAAATAATATGGGACTCTGGGAAGTTTATATCCCTTTAGATCTTTCACCTTGGGCTGCTTCAAACCAGAATAGCAAAAATTGAATTGAAATACATTGTTCAATTTAGTGTATCTTGCACTCATGATGTGGTCTCGGTTAGGGGGTTGGGATTGCTTTTTTGTTTTGTTTTGTGTTTTTAAGTAGCTCACTACCTGAATCCACAAAGTAGTGCACTTAATAATCCTACTTTGCTTCTGTCCTTGAGCATGTGCACTGCTACAAATGGGACAATCACCTGTAGAATTGACCCGTGCTTCATCTTTCAAGGCTGGCACATTGGTAGTCACATTATTTGCTGTTTAGCATGTGCTAAAGTTTGTAGAAATGCTGAGTAAGTACTGTTGCCACGTTATTTTGTTTTAAATAATTCAACAATATGCTTATACAAAGCTGTGGGTGCTCTCCTACATAATTAATACTACAACAAAATCATGGCAGCATTAAAATGAATAGTCAAAAAGGAGCCCTGCATGTCTGCTACCTACAGAGAAAATTCTGTCCTGCCTTTTTATTGCTCTGGAAAGGTCCCTGCACCTCCAGTTTAAAATAGATAGCTTTTGCTTAAGTCCCTCAGTTGAAATTTAAGGAAGGGTAAAAAGAGCAGGAGCAAAGAGCTGACATGCCCCTAGAGAGCTCAAAGGAAGGAGCAGTGGATGCAAAGTGAAATCAAATCTTTGCTCTCAGGAAGGCAGGATCTATGTCCATTGGTTTTCATGAAGGTACACTAGGGTTTGAGCCATGGGTGGAGCTGGGTGCAGTAAGGCAAGTCTTGAGGTCACCCCAGCGAGTAAGCCACCAACTTTTCCTGAATTTTTGTGTAGAAGAACCCAACATGAACTCCCAAGTGTGGCTGAATTGGGATTTTTTTTTTTTTGATTGGTACACAAAATACTTTTGATGCTGCAAGTTGAAAGTTAACAATGATTCCTCTGTAGTAGTCCCTTCTGAAGTAGACAGTCCTATAGGTACAAGAAAACACTATGCAGAGGGATAAATTCTGCTTTCAAGTCTGTATTTTATATATAAATGTCTTATGAATCTTTTTTAAACAATATATGTTAACAGGAATATTTACATAAGAAAAGGAAATAGGATTTTAAACTATTCCATTGAATATGTAGGTATCCCTGTCCTTGCTTGATTTCTTTTTCTTCAAATAATCAGCAGCCTTTGGCATTTCACACCCTTCTTACAGTAATTTTCCCTAATTTCTTCCTGAATGCTGATACTTGGTTCTGATACTTAAGTTTCTCAGAAAGCTTTTACATCCATATTCACTTGTCAGAAACTGTTTGGCTGCTTTTTTGAAGTCCCCATCTTAATTCCTATCACAACATTTCCTAAACTATGTCACTTTTTCTTTTTTTTTTTTTATTTTTTTTTTTTTTTTTGATAGAAGACCACTGGTGTTCTCATCTGTGGCTGTGCTGATGAGAAGCTCTTTCCCCAGCTGGTCTGAGAACACCAGTAATGGTGCTGGTTGCCTCTCCTGAACCAAGTTTAGCACCAAGCACAAGGGAAACACCCAGGCCGTGCGAACACAGCCGCCTTGGGCCCATCACGGGCTGCATTGCCTCATGTCATGCAGTGCTCTTGTTGGTTATTAAAGGCATCCATGCTCTCATGTTGGCAGCCTACCAGACCTATCTTCTTCCAGCTGAGCCTCAAGGCTTATTATTGTATCAGAGCTCAAGAGAGACGTGCCTGCCCTCACTATGTGCTGATGGTGTCAGTCAGATGGGTGATGTGGGGTAACTGGCCACTCTTGATCACATATTTTGTGCCTCATTTAAGGGCCTCAGTAGATCCTAGCTCAGAGGAGCAATATGTGGCAATGGGATTGAAACCTCAGCCTGGTGACACTCAAAAGAGGTACTGTTTGCTGGGTCCCCACAGTTGGACCCATGATGGTGATACTCCAAGAACTTGTAATGAATCCTGCGAGTCATTTCATTGCTGCTTGACATCTCCATTTCCTATACCTTAGTGCTGAGAGGGAGCTCAGTCCACTACCCCCAGTGACTCCTTCCTTCTTCACCTTCATTCTCCACCTCTGTGTGGTCTGGGCAGGCAAGACACTTGTTGTAGGAAAGCACCTTGATTTGGACCACCGCACTGAAATCCATGCTGGAGAACCAGCATTAGCATAGAGTGAGAGCCATTCTGTCGTCATCTTCCATGAAGTAACTGCAAAGTTGTGTCATAAAGAACGTGCGGTTCTGATCATCACTGCACAACATGCTGTGTGACAGACAGCCTTGCGTAGAGGACTGTATTTTTAGGGATTGTGTTGAGTCATACAGTTGATAATCTAAGTGTACATAATAGATGATACATGTTAAAATCTGAATTTCATTAGGTGGAGGTTTTTAAACTTGAATAAATGAATTATTTTTTTTCATGTAATGCTGTAACATGCTTACTAGCTTTGAGAAAGAGTGTTTCCCCTGATACAGAGATAGCAGATAATAATAAGCAGACAAGGTTATGCAGCAAGGGGGTATTTTAATTATATTTGTTTTGGAGAAGATAGGCCAGAGTGAGGTACCTCTTAGAAACAATCTACTTCACTGATACTTTGCTTCAACAGATTGACATCATCTCAGGAAAGAAAATAACTGTTTGCTATTCCTGTCATAGACTTCTTTCAATCACTGCGACAGATGTTCCAAGCATGTTGTTCCTCAGTTAGGTTTCTTTAGTAGTAAAAATACTGCAGTCTAAATATAGTTTAAATTGGTTGAGGTACCTTGTTTGAATACGATTCAAAATTGCACTATACCTGATTTAAATCAGAGTGTAACAGGACAAAACCATTGGAAAGTCTAGTTAAGATAATTTCGAGCCCAGGTAGGAATTTTTATTCAGTCATATTTAAAGTGAAATGCTATCTTTTTCTAATATATCTTGCAATTCGATTTAGGATGAACCTGGATAATATCGTGAACTTCCCTCCCCCTGCTCATTATTTGGAATTACCTTGGACAAAAAATGGGAAAAATACTTAGTTAAATAGTTCTCTTTTCCTGTATCTACAGTGTTGTCTTTTGTGGCAGCTGAATGTTCTACACCAGGAATACACAGGTTCTGTTATTCTTTCTCTTCAATGAAACAGAGTTTCGCACTCAGGAACAATTGAGGTGGCTGCGATTAGAGGGAGAACCAGTATGCATGCACAAGGTTCCCATTATTCCTTTGGGAACTTTGGAAGCTGAGAAGGCTCTGGTCCTTACAGCCCCTCCCTTTCCTCTGCCAGTGAGTTCCAGTTCAAAGCTCTTCTCTGTCATCTTTCCTGCTCAATTGCCTCTGGTAGAGCTAACAGGATGATGCAGGCTGACTTCTGCTGAACCTGTTGGTGGTAAATAGCTCCTCCTTTTCGTTCTCCCGCTCATTTTGTACCTAGATATTGGTTGCTGGTCATATGGCCCACTTTTTGAGACCACTGGGCTGAGAGCACAGATTCCTGCCTGGAACTGGGTCATGGTGGTGTGACAGCAACTGCACTGGTATGCGTCCCTTCCAAGAGCGATTCCAGTCAGTGACGTTGATCAGAGGAATGCTCTTGTTTGGATACTGGCTGGCTGGAGCTTTCTGGTCCCTCTTTATGACACGTATACAGATGAAGTTGCTAAATTGTGGTGTCTGGGACAAGGTGCTCTTTTGTTTCCAAAAATGATGAGTAAAGCAACAAAGTTCAAGGTTTATTTCATCACTTGGACTTTTACTCCCGTGATAGAGACTGGGAGTTCAGCTTTAGAAAATTGAGATCCTCAGTTTGTAATCTGTTCCTGTTTTATTTCTAGTTAACTTTATTTAACAGATTGTTCAAATAGTCCTCCACGAAGGAAGTAAATGTAGGAAGTTACAGGTGCAATGATCTCCAGTGCCTAACGACACTGACAGTTAGCATCCTTCATTTTGTGCTTGTTTTGGGGGGAGGAGAGAGAAGCTTATGTAGTAATCACACGCTGCCAGGTCATTGCAGGGAATCTGGTGCCAGCAGTAACTCTCTTCAAGTTCCTGCTTCTGTGGGAAAACTCACAGGTGTTTAACTTGAGCATCCAATTTTGAGCCTTCACAGAGGAGGGTGGTTCAAGTACGCTTTGTCTTGAAGCCATTTGGGCCCCACTCTGATCTCACATAAGGAGACATTCTCTTCCAGATTTGGTTTACAAATTTGGAGTTGGGATCATTCATATTGATCTTTCTTTGGTTTCAAGCTTCTCTGTGCAACAGTGAAGGTTGTAGATGTTTACTTACTAATTTCATCATCGTACTTGTTTTGATTTAGTGCCCATAGGTGTTTAAGCCATGAGAACCGTAAGAAAGACTTTAACATCTAATTTTCCCCCTTTTTGTTCTTTTAATTAAACAGAAATCCTACAGCATTCACCCAAGGAGTCACTTTGTAAAGTTCATGGGTAATTTCACTATCCATGGACAGCTGAATGCACCTTTGGGGTGTTCTTGCAGCATAATCGTGGCCTTCTCTTAATTGTTTCTATGACAATTTTATATTTGGTTGGGTTTAGAGTGAAAGAACAAAAGGATTCTTCAGCATTCAAACAGGCTGCCTAGGGAAGTGGTTGAGTCACCATCCCTGGAGGTATTTAAAAGATGTGTTATACGTGGCACTTAGGGACATAGTTCAGTGGTGGACTTGTCAGCACTGTGTTAGCGGTTAGACTTGATCTTAGAGGTATTTCTAACCTAAATGACTAAATGGTTCTAAGATCCAACTTACTACTTCTTGAGTTTGCTTTCCTGTTTAAAGGGCTGAGTGAGGCATGTCAGGACAGTAGTAGTTTCCAAGTTTCAAACTTCATCTCTTTTGTCCGGCTTCCATGCCAAGTATAGGAGCATGGTGAGACCTTTAGTTCTTGAAAGGTATATTGGTTATTTAGGGACAGACATTTGAGATTATTCTTCATTTCTCTGTCTGCATTTGTTTATAATAACAAGGTTTCCAGGAAGAACATACTGCCTTTAGCTCAGTAGTTAACAGGGCAAATTACTTCAAGTGAGAAGTTTCTTGGAGGTGAATGTAGCAGAAGTGTTCCTTCCTGTGTGTAGCATTTGGTTATACCTAATAGGGACGGGAAACACACTGACCTTAAAGTAGCCTTCTGCTCCCCTACTTTGCCATCTGCCTCAAGACCTGCAGAAGATTTGACTGCTTGTTACTAGCTCTTCTACCAAGAAGAGGTCGTCTCCCAGAAAGAAGAAAAAGAAGAGTTATGTAACAGTGTTTTCCTCCAAAATTGTGTGTTATGGAATTCAACCAAGACGCTGATTTTAGCTCCAGTAGAATTCTAAAACTAGCACAAATGTTTTCCAAAGTCCTTTTTTCTGTGTGTATAAAGAAAGTAAATGAACCAATAGTTTAGTATGTGGGGTAGAATATTCTTAAACAGCAGCAAAAGAGAATGATTCTTGGGAAGACCCACAACCACCAATTCACTAGTTAGGTGAGCTTTCCTTCTCCATCAGGGGATACAATTGCTCTGTCAGAAATCACCAGTGGAGAGCTTGGAGGAGAGGAAATGCACTGTGATACAGAAATGGAACCCATTTCAGATATGATACCTTCCTGTTGAACACTAATGAACTGCAGTGGTTGTATGTAAGGTTTGTGGCTTGTTACATATGCTTAGCTTGTCAAAAGTTTCTCGGGGGCATTAAGGGCAGGCAGTGTCATTTGTGCAACAGGCAGAGCTCTCCGCCTGTGGATGTAACACTGACCTTACTTGAACTGATAAATAGCTGTCTTATCCATGACCTTTAATAGCTGAAATGTGTACACCATCTACAGCCTTTTTCAGGTTTGCTTTAAAAGAGATGACTGGATAAAGCATATGTATGTTTGTATGCAGTGCTCTGTGTGGCTTGTAACAGCACATCAAGAGAATTCCAGAGTTTAGGAGTAGCAGAGCAATCACTTTTGCATGTGCTCTTTCTTCCTCCTGAAAGGTGTTCATTCATAGGGATGCATGGTGTTGTGCCACCAGCTGATCTTAAAGAAAAAAGAACTCGACAGAATGTAATGTTGGGCTTTATCCTCTTAATGTAAAATGAGACTTACCTTCTGTTTGCATTCTCTAGTTTAATTTGAAAGAAGACAGAGACAATATTAAAATATAATGAGGGCAGTTCATTTTGTGGTTCACAGTGGCTCAGGTTTAGAAAGGAAAAAACTCACCTTAATCGCACACTACTTAAGGGCTCCCTGTAAGAAGGTTGTGCTTAACCTTCAGCAAATGCTTATGGGCTGCCCTGAATAGTAATGGATTTAAGCAAATGCTTAAGTGTTTTCCTGAAGGAAGACCTAAGCATCTTCTCAAGTGTTAGATTACGGCTTCATTTACCTTATTCATAAATCCCAGCATCAGAGGCAAACTTTTCTTTCATCTCTTGGCAGATATCCGGGTGTATAGATTTTTCCACCTCCGTTTGCCCTGCTTTCTGTGGCTCTCTTGCTGCAATCTGATCAGCCCAAGCTGACCTTCAGGGGTGCTCCGCATGGTTCGGGAGCCTGCTCGCATGGCTCCGATTGCACGATCAAAGTCCGTACCTTGCCTTTCATCTGCCGGCTCTCTGCCCTTCCCAAGGTTATTAATTTGAAGAACTCAAAGGCGCAACCCCTTTCTGCTGCGCCTGTTCCCGGGCAAGTAGGACTGGGAATTAGCGGGTTGTCCAACGGCTTGGCTGTGGTCAGTTTTCCATGGTGGGAGATGGGATTGGAGCGGGTTAAATCTGTACCAGCTGGTTCTTGGTTGGCTGTCGGAAATGCAAGGAAAGGAAAAAAAAAAAAAAAAAAAAAAAAAAAAAAAGGGGGGGGAAAAAAAAAAAAAAAAAAAAAAAAAACACAAAAAAAAAAAANAAAAAAAAAACCCAAAAAAACCCCAAACAACCCTACAAAAAATACGGGAGGGAGGGGAAAGAATAAAAAAAGGAAGTGGGTGGGAAGGAGGAAACAAGAAAGAGGGGGAAACAAAATGAAGACGGAAAATGGGAAGAAAAAAGGGGGAAAGAAAAGAATAACTAGGGGTGTAAAGGGATAAAAAAAGAAAGTAAACAAGAAAACGGGAAAAAAGAAAATAAAAATGGGGGAAGCAAACAAAAAAATGGGGGAAAAAAAAAAAAAGAGAAAAAAGGGCAAGAAGGGAAAAGAAGGAGATAAGGGGAGAAAGAAAAAATATCACGGAGGAAAGGGAGAAAAAAGCCGAGAGTTAAAAAGCGGTGAAGGGCAAGGAAAGAAGGGAGCGGGGCCCCGCCGCCGCGGGCAGCCCCCGGCCCGGGCCCGGCCGGGCTCTCGGCGGGGTGGGCCCGGCNGCCGTTGCCATGGCGAGGGAGCGGGGGAGGATTCCTGGGATCCGTGAGCCGGGGGAGAGAGACAGATTACGTCTTAACCCGTCACTCCGCGGCGCCTAACCTGATGTGGCAGGGTCGCCCAGGTGTCCCGGGGGGGTGACCCGGCGGGCGGCTCCGGGCTGTTGCAGGCATCGTTTTAAATAAAATAAAGCTGGAAGGGGCGGGGGTTGGCTCTCGGGGTAAGAGGATTATGTGCGTTCGCATGGGGGCCAGGATGAGAGAAATACTGCAAGGCTTGAGGGAGGTGGGCTTGAGGAATTGGCCTCGATGGAAACGGGAGGCATCCTTCTTTGTGAACATTCCTAGTGCCTGCTGAGAACTGCCTGGCAGGTGCTGGAAGGGGATTGTTTTAATCTTCAGCTGCATATTTTATTATCGCTTTTAGTTGTCAGCCTTTTAATTGTAAGATGTGCACATAAACACACCCTGAGAATCTCTAAGCAGCGAGTCCGAGTAGTACCAGCCCTATGCTGATACCGAGCCTAGATCAAATGATTGACAGATGTCTTTTACATGAATGGAAGGAATGACAAGAGAAGGCATCAGTGTCTGCTTGGGTAAGTTTCCTTTCTGTTATCTTTAATCATTATTAGTATTTTACACCGTCTCTTCCTCAGTGTCAGAATGGAAGCAGTCAACTCTGGTGAGGTCTTCTTGTGCGTTTGATCTTCTCACTACTTTTTGCCTGCTAGAATTCCCAGAAGCAGGTGACAATTTATTGAACCGTTTTGCTGTGGTCTCTTTTTTGTCACTGCAAGGAAGTCATCAGTGCAGGCAAAAACTTTATAAATTCTGATGTTTGATTTTAAGTTTGGAAAAGATGGTGTCTGGTCTAGAATTGAATATGAAAAATACTAGTCTCCAAATTTACTGTGTTGTAAACATGTTTCTTAAGAAAGCAGCCCCTACCTGTGTTAATAATAATATTCATTGCCAGAAAACAGATGTGTGTGGGGGAAAAGTCTTGAGTGAATTTAACATTCTTAAACAGTTTTACAGCAGTGGGGTAAGAAATGTAAGCGAGAATACTACTGGGAAATGAGCTTGCGTTACACCCACAGAGCATATACTGTACATTAGTTATAACCCTGTTGTTTTTGTTGCTTGCAATTAATTGAGTAATTTCTTCCATGACTGAAATTGCAGGTTAAGCATGTTTGCTTTGAAAGCCAGTCTTCTGAATTGAGATGGCTTTTGCACTTACCATATATTAACAAGCTCTCGCAAAGTACATTTTGTGCGCTTTGGCTCTGAATTCCTGAAAGGTGTCGGTGGGGGTTAATTCACTGTTACATAAACAACCAATAATAGCTTCCGACTGTACTGGAATTGCTCTAAAACAGTTATTAGCTTCAAGGCCATTATGGAGGAAAAGGCATTTCACTTTTGCAGATACTATTTCAATGAAAAAACCAAAAATGGACTATGAGAACTCTGAAGCATTGAAGTGAGGACACTGCTGTATAAATAGGCAAAGCTGTAGTGTGGTTTTACCACTGGATTTTACAACTCTGACAAGGCCTTTACCTCGCAGTTGTACTTGGAAACCAACAAAGTCTCAACCAAACCAGTTTTCCAGGAGCTGAGCATTTATTGTATGAAGACATTTGAGTAAGAGCATCATTGCTTTAGTTAGCAAAGCCTGCCTGCTACCTGTGTGCACGCATGCTGATATTCTAAAAAAGTAGAAGTCAGAGCTGGCATCACAAAAAGCCAAATCTTGGAGCTGTAATGAACTGTGGGAACAGAGGGGCAGCATGGGGAGCCAGAAGCTGGGGTCTCTTGCAGCAGGGTTACGCAGCAGTTCAGCTCACTCCAGGTGGTGCAGGAAGGAGCTGAGAATCAGTTTCTGAGCTCCCTGGCTGGGAAGCAGGGGTGCCTGGAGGGTGAAAGATGCGCCTGCAGCCATTTCTGGTGCCTTCTGGTTTTGAAACTTCCCATGGGGAATTTGCTAGATAGTTTTGATGCTGAAGTGTTTATTTAGCAAAGCAGGCCTGGTATCTCTTGAAGCAGCGTGCAAAATTGGCTCTGTGCTCTCTGGGCATGAACGATTGTTTGCTCAGAGAACTTAAAGTGTTTGGATATGAGAACTTTGCTTGCATTTAGACATCTTTGGTTGCCCCCAAACTAACTTACACCTTGACTTTTCAGGAACTGGAAATACTGCTTCTGCTGCATTTCTAGAAGGAAAAGAGTACAGGAAAGGGTTTTATGCGCAATTTAGCTGTTTTTTGCATATGACTGTTCATACTGGCAGCTACTTTCCAAGAGATAAAGTAACTATGTTTTGGTTGTTTCAGCTTTAGCATTTGACTCCTGTTTATTTTAAATGCCGTGTTGTTCTGCATCACCAGCAGTTATTTATTTAGATGTCTAAGGGAGACGCATGACTTGGCATTTGCCTTTCTTTTCCTCCCATCTCCCCGACCCCAAAGTAGTTCAGGCAGAAACTTGATGAGTTAATCGCAATTACCTTGGCAAAATTATAAACAAATTAAAATGAATAAAGCCTGGCCATAAAATTATTTCAGATAGGCTGGGCAAATGCAGCTGATAATTGCTGCTTCTTTTGCTGCTGCCTTTGACAGTGTAGGGTTTCAGTAAAGGAAGTGAGACATGCCATGTCATCTGTTTCACTTCTGAACCCTTTCTGACATTCCCTGGATTTATGACTTGTGTTAATCGATGTTGTGTAAGTAAGTTTTTCAGGTATTTTCACTTCCCTGACATGGAAGTAGTCCATCTCTGTATCTTTATTTTGGTATATGTGTGCTTGTCACAGGGAATTACATGTTTGTGCACTGTTTAAAAATGGCACACCCTTACTACAGTCAATATAGTTTTAATGGAATTAATGACATTTTAAATTAAGAATAATTTTTGCTCATTTGTCTGTTATGGACCATGATTTGATTACAAACCCCTGCAGTGCTGATGGCCCTGGAGATGATAGATGACAGGACACAGCACATACTGGAGGATCAGCTGTTAATGTTGCTTCATCCAGTCCTGCTTATGTTGTGAAAAGATATTTAGGAGGTGCCTATAGCTCAACCATGGAATTTATTTAGAGGGAGATTTTAGAGGAATACCAAGCATAAATCTTCCCATATTTGCTAGTTTTTTTGTGATATTAAATCTGATGGTGCATGTTTTTGTAGTATATTCTACCAGAAGTGATCCTAAACATTTGCAAGTTTTCTTTCATCCAGAATGTGGGTAGTACAGCGAGATTGATAAGCAGGGATAAGGCTTTTGAATCTTAATGAAGCTAGCTCAGCCAGAGGGGAAGTGTAAGGTGAGAGGCAGAGCTGTCTTTAAAGAACCGTATGGGTTTCTTTTGCTGAGGTCTAAGTGTCTATTTGAGACCCTCTACAGGTTTACCATACTGTTTCGGTCTTTACTTGTTTGGATTTTGTATATTATAAAGTCTGTGGTTGTAAACAACTTCATACTGAACACAATATTCATTCTGGTTGAATATCCGTGCCTTATTATATGTCTTTATCATCACTGCAAGATAAATATCAGGACTTTATGACTTAATAATAAGTTTTATCTTTAAAGATCATTTTCTAAAAGATTGAAATGGGTTGTTACCTCACCTAGGAGTTATGAGTGTGATAACACCTGAGAGTTGAGCTGTTGAATGCTGTTTTAATTGGCAGGAGAACACCAGTTTCTGTGGGAAAATTAATTAGTTAAAACCTGTCACAAAGGCCTTTTGAAAATTCTCAACTGTACTATGAAGATTGTTAATTTTGAAATTAAATACTACAAGCTGGAAAAAGAGGGCGACTTTCTAAGTACCCCAATTTTGCATTGTCTGTACAATAATTGGTTTACACTGTATTTGGGAGACACATACAAAGGCCAGTTGTGTTTTTGCAAAAGGGTTTTAGGATTAGCTTTGTGTGGGCCCACTCAGAGACAATCTAATAGGGTCTGAATTGTAGGAAACCCCTTGCTGAAAACCAGGCTGGTTTAAGAGAACTGTGGTTCGGCACTTTGACTCATTAGCTCTTTTGGAAGTCTCTGGTCTCACGAGTTAGTATTACCTGTCAGAATGTGTAAGGGCAGGAGGAGTTTGTGGCCACCCTTGGATGCAATAATGTGATCAGACGCTGGCACAGGTTGCTCAGAGAAGCTGTGGAAACCCCATCTCTGGAAGTGTTCAAGGCCAGGTTGGATGAGGCTTTAAGCAGCCTGGTCTAGTGGAAGGTGTGTTGGAATTGCAGAAGTGTTAGAATCAGATGATCTTCAAGGTCCCTTCCATCTCAAAACATTCCACGATTCTATAAAATAGCAAAAAAAGCTGCCTTTAAATTTTTGTGTGACAGTGAAAAGGGCACTGGTAAATGAGAAGATATGCTCAGGAGAGCAGGCAAGGGGTTAACTCTAGAATAACTCTATGTAAGTAGTTGGCCATAAAGTATCTAAGTATCTCTGTAAGATTTCACGTGTGCAGCCACTAAGTTCCTTAGGAATATAATTATCTTTCCAATAAATTCTTGGAGCATGGAAATGGACTGGAGCTATAAAGTACACAGGAAGGTTGTGTTCGGCGTTGGTACCAAGCTCACATATCCTATGACAAGTTCCTAAACCCAGAGACCAGACTTCCACTAACTAAGAAATTCCCTCACCTCTCCATCATTGTCCCACACATTCTCTTCTGCCTTCCCATCACTAAGCTATATGGTCAAAACCAAGAATCCCCTATCCTTTTCCCTCTTGGCTTAAAAGACAGAATTTTAAACTTCTGGTAGGTGACTTGCTGCCTGCTGGTTTTACTGCTCTGTGCCTGGACATTTTCCAAGGCAGTCAGTCCTCACTTTCATCTACGCCCTGGGATTCCACAGGTGCGATGGAGAAGTGAACCTTTGTGTGAGATTTGGCTGGTTTGCAGTCTCTTGCCACAGGGGAATGGAAGTAATAACAAGGGAGTTCCCACAGATAGGTGGATGTTGTGGAGTTGTGCCAGGAAGTTTTGGTTTCCTAATAAAATTGAAATATGAATTTCTGCTTCTCTTAAAATCCTTGGGAACTTTATAGTCAGCCTGAGCACTGTCTGAATTTTGGTGAAGAGTCAAATGTTCACCTGAGCCTGGAACATGGGATTGGGGAAGGCATTTCAGTTTCATCTAATTTATTCCATGTGAGATATTCCCCTGTGTGTGCCTGCATACTGCTGCAAGGGACGGGTGCATGGATATATAGCAAAGTAAAAGCCCTGCATTTCGACATCCATAAATGTCATTTTACAATGACTACGATATTGTTAGTGCAAAAAGCAAAATGTATCCCTATTGAAATCGCTTAAAACAGGTGTATTTTCAGGAGTCCCCTGAACAGTAGTAAATTTGTTCACAGATTGGAATAAGCAATAGGTAATAAATCCACTTGTAATAAGCGTGTGCCAAGCCATTCCTTGTGGGTTTGTCAGATGACCTTCAGAGTAGATTTGTATTGTACTCAAACATCTACAATTAAATGTCATTGAAATTAGATTCATAGGACAGTGTTGACATTCTTTTTGGAAGTGTGACTTTGTTTTTCTTCATAACTTATATTTAATGGGAGAAAACCAACAAAAACTGAAATGTTAGAAAACTCGAAACTTGTCATATTTCTATAGTTTTTCAGTTTTTCTGAAATGATGTGCATTAAATGAGGGATTCATTGTTACAAATTTTAAAGATTTTGTACTGAATTTGAATTTTCAAAGTCTGCACGGCTTCTAGTTTAAATTAATAAAAAACTTGAAAGCAAGCTTTGGACAAATGTTTTTTGAGGTTTTTTGTTGTGGTTTTTTTTTTAGGAAAGATGAAACTCTTGATTCCAGAAAATATTTTGCATTGTAAAACTTGCTGAAGCTCATCCTTTCCACAAATACCTTAGATTTTGGTAGTGAATTTTGTGTCAGAATTTTTTTTTTTTTTGGTCAGATACCCTCTGGCAGCATCTTTTTGTCATCTCCATGGGAGCTTACAGTTTTAGGGAAAGACAGGTGTCAGCCACCATATACTATAGCCAAACACAATGTGTCCTTTTGTAATATTAGAACATGAGAAACGCCAGTACATCATTAAAGAAAATTGAATTTAGGATTTCAAAATGCTGGAATATCTTAATAAGAGTCCCAGTATTGACTCTGGATTTAGGAAGTCTCCCAAGTGCCTTAACAGTGGGTTTCCCAACCATGATGTGTTTCAATTTATTTTGCTATGATTTTATGGATATTCATTACTTGTTTTTGAGATAAATGTGAGGATAATGTGCCATATAATGCATTTTGGTCTCCAGTTGACATGATTGTCAATCTGTTTTCTTAAAACCTAGTTTTTATAGGGGGAATTTTAGATGAGAGTGTATGGATTGATATGTTTGATTTGCTTCTTGTTATGCAGGATTTGCTGTATATTACTTAAAGCCCCTTTGATAATACAGCACAGAGGTTCTTACTGGCCTGTACAAGATATTCCCAAAATGTGTTTGCTAGCATGGTTTAGTGCAGCCTTCAGGTTTTCCTTGGCATTTTGCCTTGAGGAAGCTTTACTGTTGCATTGTTTGTTTTCAAATTTTGTTTCTTAAATATAAATTAGATGGGCTATAAAGCAAAAATTTGTAAATTAACATGGCCAGCCATCTCAAATCTGAGAATATGAAATATTGCAAAAATAAAATAGAAATGAAATATTACAAATAAAATTATGGTTTGCTCTAAGTCTTGTTGAACTGTATGAGACAGAAGGTATCATTTTCTGCTGTGTATCTTCAGCAATCAGCAGTGTAACAGCAGACTGATTGGTTATTTACTTTTTATTTTCTCTCCCATAGATCTTATGTCAACAGCATTCAAGCAGAGTGTAGCATGGTTATTTTTACTGTATCTTTATTGGTTGCATAGATTAAAACATGAACAGTTTTATAGAGGTTGCCTTTTTACATCCTGACAACTTCATATTTGTCCTTGTCTCTATTAAAACATTTAATTTCTCTTAGACAGATTAACCTTTTCCTTTTACTTCAAATAGAAAAGGACATATAGAAGGACATAGAAGGACAAATATTTGTCAACATCCTTTCAATTTGATGCATTCACGGCTCTGTCAGTATCTTGGGGGTCTGGAAAAATGTTTCTGACCCTTCCTGCAGCCAAGGTGGTGGCCAGATGTGAGAATGCCCATCTCTGCTTCTGTGTGTGCAGCAGTTCTGGTGGTGATGTGCAACTGCCCAGGCATCACCACCAGCCCTGAGGGCCACCTGGGGAGCTCGCCTTACTAACGCACTCTCCCAAATCCCTGAGTCGCTGTGGGAGCATGGCAAAGAGCAGGCTGCAGGTTGGGTATGTTTCACATCTTCCTTTCTCCTAGGATATTGTTCCAGTCCTCTGAGCTGTCATCAGGTGTAACATAGTGACGAAGCAAGCAAATTCTACAGTACCTCCAAACCTGGTATAGTTGTGGAGTTCCACCATTTTCCTTTGGATAAAATGATGAAAAATAGTGTTTGGGGGAAAGAATAAACATCACCTAAACAGACACAGTGACCTTGTCAGGATGTGTAGGGCCTTGAGCAGAGATACAGATTTTGGGAATCTGTAATGCTTGTGAAATAGAAACAGTATTTTTCAAGCGTATGGGTAAGTTGAACTTCTTGAGAAAAAGGGACTATGTATTTTTTTCCCTTTTATATGTGTTGCGCACACTGCTTAGTAAATATGGTCCTAATCCTTCACTAGCAGACTGTGATATGAACACCAGTGATTTCCTTGTGTCTCCTTCAGACCTGTGTGATTAAAAACCTGATGTGTGTGATTAAAATCTTACATCAGCATTGGAATGATTTGGATTCCTTCATGCTTTCAACTATTCAGGTTGTCAGTAAAAAAGGCCTATTTCTACCAACATGTGATAAGAGATTTCTGTCGCACTCTGCCTGGCACAGACCTAGTGATGATGGATGTGACTGGTACCTACACAGAATGTTCCTGCTGTGTCTTTTCCTGAATGTGTGCCCAAAAGGAAGCTTTCCACGGTGTTTGAATGGCCTTTAGCTGAAGACCTGTTCAGGAGGGAGAAGGTATTTTAAGGAAACTGCAGTAGGTACAAATCCTGGTTAAAGGCTTTTGTGGTCTGTGCGGTGCTGCCTGACAGATCTGTATTTGATTTCACTGATGGCCTTTCAAATGCAGAGGTAGATTTTCTACATGTTACTGCAGCTGAACAATTGGAGATATCTCCCCACAGAAGGCCTCATTGCCTTCTCCTGGGCAAATACTCTCTTATTTGTTCATATCCTGCTCTTTCTCTTTCTCTTTCAAAATGAGTTGAAGTGTTTCATTTAGGAAGAACACAGTCAAGTATTTTGTGCTGTGAGGTGGCAGAAGGGGTGTTTGTTCCTGGTGGTGGGGCTTGCTGGTGTAGGTGTCTTCTGTGGTTTTGGAAGGAATGTTCAGCAGATACTTGATGACCTTCTGTAGGAGGAAAAAAGGTGCACAGGTGAAAATGGAGGAGGTTCTTGTGAATGTCGAGGTCTCTTGCAAGTCTGGAGCTCAGCCTACGTTCCAGTACATAGGGAGAGATGTGCTGCCAAGAAATTAATGTCTCCTTTACTGGGATACTGAGGGTCTCAGTGCACCACATTCAGAGCGCTTCTGTGGCTTTGCTTACAGACCTAGATTTGAAAAAAACCAAAAATGTTCCAGCTGGAAAGGAACTGATTTTTCTTTAAAAAAAAAAAAAAAAAAAAAAAAGCCTTGGAGTGCCTTGGGTGTGTTGGGTAATAGTGTACTCAAGAAACGCACTTACTTAAGTGAAGACACTCCTGTAACCCTCGCCTGCCAGGAAGGCAGGCGCTGCAGAAAATCTACTCATCGCAGAGGAACTCCAGTAGGTGCAAAAGGGGAGGAGAACCTTTGTTCTTTGTGCTGTATTTATTCACAGAGAAGTTGTCTTTGGCATGTGTGCTTGGCACCAGAGGATTCCCGTTTTTTATCCTGCGGAGCTGCTTTTTCTTGTCGGTGTTGCGGGTAGGTTTCCTTTCCTACCGCGGAAGGGGAGAGGTGGGTATTTTCCATAGTTCATCACAAGGCTTTGCCCCCGCTGGTTGAAAGAGCCCAGCAAAGCACCTTCTGGAGGCAGGGTAGGAGTCAGAAGCAAAGTTCTGGGCAGCAGCTCTGGTGGATTCCATTCCAGCGCTGTTTGATGAGAGAGGGGAAAGATATGGGAGGATGTAGACGTGGCATGCAGCAGGACACAGTGTGCAAGATATCGGTCTGGGTTCCCTGGTTCAGTAAGGAAAGCCCACACAGATGGGGAGGGATTTTATACAAGGGCATTAGTGATAGGACAAGGGGTAATGACTTTAAACTGAAAGAGGATGGATTTAGATTAGATATAAGGAAGAAATTCTGTACTGTGAGGGTGGTGAGACACCAGAACAGGTTACTCAGAGAGGTGTTAGATGCCCCATCCCTGGAAACAGTCAAGATCAGGTTGGATGGGGCTCTGAGCAAGCTGATCTCGTTAAGATGTCCCTGCTCATTGCAGGGGATTGGATTAGATGACCTTTGAAGGTCCCTTCCAACCTGAACTGTTTTATGATTCTGGCACAGGCTCAGTAAATATGGTCCTAATCCTTCACTAGCAGGCTATGATATGAACAGCAGTGATTTCCAGGTCTGCCTCTCATGCTTAACAGTGTGCGTTTAAGGGAATTCTAAAACAAGGACACTTTCTGAGCAAAACTAGGCTATACTGTATTTACCAAGTAAGCACATTTTCCATTAATGTAGTTTATAAAACGTACAAACAGGCCTTAGTGTTTGCTTACATTGCTTACGGTGCAAATGTCAAATTTAAATGCATGTGAAACTTTATTTCTTATGTTTATTTCAAATGTAATTTGATTTACTGTGAAAACATTTCAGGAGTTAAGTTTGAGATGTGTGACAGAACAGCAAAGATATTTAATACTTAGCTTAATTTAGAAAAATGACCTTTCAGAGAAAAAACTGTGCTTGTCAAAAATACACTGATGAATTAATTTCTTGTGATGCCAGTGTGATAGTTGACTTTTGAGAGCAACCTTATAGATAATGAGTTTTATTTTTATCTTAGATCTGTCTGATTGTAGTGCCTCTCACAAATCAAGTCACTTTACTGACTCCTGTGGTTATAAATACATAGCAAAATTTGGAAGCAAAAAAGAGCAACCAGAAAAAACCCCAAACAAAAAACAAAAAAACAAGCAAAAAAATCCAAAACAACTCCAACAAAATTAAACCAAATCACAAAAATGCAAATCCGACTGACCAGTGTGAATGGCTACTTGGGATTTTAAATGACATTGCAGTTGAAAGATCAATACCACCACCACCTCCCCACTTCCCATCCATTGCAAGGATGGTTACCCTTGCAATGCTATATAGCAATACCAGCATTGTAATCAGTTTTTAAATGTCCCTAATAGAAATATGGTAGCAATGCTCTCTTAGAAAATACTAACTTTGTTTCCAGAGACTATGTCAGTGACTTTTATTTTGTAAAAATCTGCAAGGAATTCGGAAGCAATTTTAGTACTTCTTGTAGGTTTCTGACTGCTTAAATTGATTTATGTTTAGAACCTAATCTTGCTCACTTTGACAAAGCTGGCAACTTCAGTGGGTTTATTTGTGCAGATAGAGTGAGAAAGATTCAGCTTTTGATATAAATACTTTAGCTTTCTGGTTTCTGAGAACTATTTTCTTACAGTTAATTATGCATTCTTAAAAATGTGTACATTCATAGGCATATGTAGAGGGAGAGATGGCAGCTTAGTTTGCAAAATATTGAGCTTCATTTTGCCTGTCAATGTTTTTAATTTCAGTCAGAACAATCTCCAAAATTTTGAGACAGATCAAGACTTACAAGTCATGTCACATATTGTCACATGTAGCATCGTAAAGTGTAAACTGTATAAGCATAGCTATTAGCGGAACATCAGTATGTTTCAAAACATTGTTTTAAAAATTTTTTACTGGATTGATTCA
>VYZR01092991.1:63491-78588 GCA_013400675.1 Oxylabes madagascariensis
TAAAAATTTTTTACTGGGTTGATTCAAAGTGGTCCTTTGAGGTTCATTTGGAGAGGGACAGATGTCAAAACAGGAGGTTTGTGTTCTTGTGGGCCATGGGCGGCTGTCAGGTGGAGGGGAGAGTGTGGGAGACGACTCAGCATGGATGGACCTGGGAATGGGTTTGTGAAAGCTAAAATATGGCAAAACAAAAATTCCTTTCCATGCTTGAATTATATTAATTGAGATGGTTTGAAATAAACTGGTGCCAACTTGAAACAGCTTACAAGTTTAAAAGTTTGTATTGTTTAAAAGAAATACTGAAGGATCAGTGATCAGATGTGCTTCTGACTAGAACTGAAGTGTTTGTATCAGCAAACAAGAGAATGTGAATTCATCAGTCTAAAAGTTTGCAATTTGTGTGAGATGAAACCATAAAAATGCAGGTAAAACCACATGGGTTTACCTTAATCATTAAATTTTAGCAGTATTTGTGTAGAAATGTCATTATAGTTACTTGGGTTGAGTTTCAAGTTTGCTGAAAATACCTTTAGCTGCAAGCTGCTGTTGAAAATAGAAACGCTCCTCTTGCTGTTCGATCACTGTGGTTATGATGGAGTCGGTGAGCAGCAGTCACTGTCGTGTTTTGGTGGTTACACTGAGGTCACTGCCAGCTAGGCTTGGCTGAGCATTTTTGGTAATGTTGCAAGTATACTCCAGCTTTGCAGTGGCAAACTTACTGTAATTCTGTGATCTCCTTTTGGGTGGTAGTTTCTTAGAATAGCTTTAGTTATTGTTGGAACAGTGGCAAGTTTAAAGGGTATTGCATGCATGTAATGGCATTTCATCTCAAGCAAAACAAAGGATGTCAGTTTCTAAAACAACCAGAATTATTTTTAACTCTTTCCTCAGTTCTTTAAAACAAATTCAGAGTGATTAATCAGGATCCTGTCTCAAAGTGGCTCCTGCAAAGGGTTTCTGAGGGAGAATAACAAGGAGTTCAGTGGGCAATTTTGCAAGAACCATCTGTGGACCATGGTATTTTGTTTTGTGGATTTTTTAATCTTTAGGCAGTGCAATTAGTACCTGGGTGGTGTTCTGAAAGTCACATTTGATCTTCATTGAGAGTGTCATCTGTTTGCCCTTACCTAGGGTCTGTTCTTAGTAAAGAAAGTGCTGAGATTCCCCAGCACACAGCTTCAGTATTCCAGGACAGATGCCCAGGGACTCATATGTCATTGTGTTTAAAAGTGTTTCTCAAATGGAACTGACCAATGAATTCATTTGCAGTGGGAAAGCTAAATCTCAAACACATGTATTTTAAATACCTGCCTGAAAGCAGGGAGGAAATGGGAGCTGAGATAAATTGATAACACAAAATTGCACAAAATTGGTGAGAAGTTCAACTCCTAAGACCTACAACTTGACATAAGAAGTAAGAGTTCCAAAGCTTCAGTTTGGTTTTCTATTCCACTAATGCTCAGTTTGACCTTCCCTGTATCATTTATTGTTTAAGATATACTTATTTCAAATATTCCTCACCTCTCTGTAAATTAAACTGCTGTAAACTTTTAGACTCTTCTCACTGGGAATCATCTGCAGGCTCGTAAGTATTTGTATTGCTCTTTGAACTTTTTTTATTTCTGATATAGTTGTATTGTCTGTATTTTTCCTGAAACAGCCTAATATTTTATCTGCAAAGACTGACCCTTCCTACAAAGAATTAAAAAAATAAACCAGCAAAGTGCTCAGGAATGAACTTTATGTGCTATGTGGTTATTTTCAGAGAGTCATCAAGACCTGCAGGTCAGTTCTTCAGCACCACAGACCAAAAGGTCATAAATTGAATGTTACGAGTAGTTTAAAAGATACAGGGATTTGACCTATTTCTTTCTTTATGTATTTCGGTGCTTTGATTGTGGCTTTTTACCTTAGCATTCTTGTTGTAACACAACATTCCAGGTACAAACACTTTCCCATAGTCCAAAATTTAGGCTGCTGATGTGCTGGTTGGGTTGCATTGCTCCAGCTGTCCTGTAAGGAGGTGACTCGCAAGGTGCCATATGACAGCCTGTAGTTCAGCTGGGAATTAAGCCAGGAAATTAAACTATTTGCATGCTCAGAACTATATCCTGGTAATAATTTTAAAACTCTGTCTGTTTTTCCATATTTAAATCCTAATTTTTCAAGGGATATTTAATGAGTGTCACTGGGTTTGTCCCTACTTTTGTGCTAAATTTGGAGTGATAATTTCCAAATCTTTTGTTTACTGTAGCACTTGAGGTAATGAAATAAGAGCCACCAAAATATTAAAGGTCATCTACTAGGAGTGTGAAAATTTTACCTAGTTGATAATTGGTAATTAAGGTCAGATTCTGTTACTGAATCCTGGCTTGAGTTGTTAATGAATACTGGTTGAGTATTCAATTTGAATAAAGCATAATTTCTGGAAGTTCTTAAAAATAAAACTGTGTCCGTTTAATATGGTTGGAAGTAATTACTAAAATGGTTAAACGAAAACTGAAGCATTTAAACACCTAAACCATAAACTTGATGTGAATGAAAAGGGTGTGGGATGTGTTGTGGACTTCTGGATGTGGTTGGTTGATTTATTATTTTATTTCTTTCTCTGAAAGTATTCTGTGTTTAAAATTTATTCTACAGCATGAAACCCAAAGCAAAATACTTGACAATCTATAAAAAATTGGTTAGTCTTGTCTCAGGATTAACCTGAGATTATTTAGTTTGTATTTATGAATTGTAGCTACAGAAAATAAGAAGCAGTACAGAAAGCCTGCCAAAGATATGTAAGCATCAGGTCATCTGCTGTAAGAGTATTTGTTTTAATTAAATTTGGTCACTGATAAAATATTGTCCAATGTTTTGTAAAAGGGAAAAGAAATGGGAAATCATATGTTTAGTATTTTCCTACTTGCTGTGATTTCTCCTAAGGAGATTCCTCAACATGTGAACTGATCTATCATTTTCTCAGGAAAAAGGAAGCGAAAGAAGCAAATCATTTCAGTGCATCATTTCTGCAGTGTAGCCACTTTTTATATGCCTTGTATTGTACGTCATCATTTTCTTTTTTTTTCCCTGTACTATCTTTTATGCTGCCTTTGTTCTCCTGTGTCCTTTCTTTCTCTCATCAGTTTCCACATGGAGCAAGCTATTTCTATTTTTGAGAACCATAAAGAAAGAGAAGAAAATGAGGTCTCCCTCAAGTCAGAGCCATCAGGAGCCTTTGACCTGATGCAGTTCTCAGGGGCAATAACAGATCTGTGCATTTGGTGGATGCCCACGACTCACAGCCCTAAATGTCAGCACCAGGTGAATCTGGTGGCAGTAGATAGGAGGAACTTGGTCTTGTTGATGTGATTCTTGGCTGAGGAGGGGTTGGCAAGGGAAAAAAACCTGACAGAGGCTGAAGAGCATCAATCCCAGCCTTTCTCCTGTTTCTTCTGTGCTAGAAAATCCAGTCATTCCAGCAGGTTCATGTGATGATTTGTAATAATAAACAAAGTCAATTTGGAGAAGATGTAAGTGGAGAAGAATAAGTCTAGGGAAGCAACATTTGTTCCGTGGCAAGCCATCACTATGATTCTTTAGCTTGGTTGAAATGTTCTAAGTGTAAGCTTTAGCGAGAAGTTGGCCAAGCCTTTTCCCTCAACACAACTCCAGGTGCTCAGACCCGGGAGACTCAGTGCTTTACTAGTCGCTGTAAACTTCCTTAGAGAAGAGAAATCAGAGAGCAAGAGAGGTTATCCAGTTGGCCTTGTTCTCTTGTCCTCCTTCTCTTCTTCGTGCATGTGAAGTTTCCAAGGTTACTTTTCTTCCTATTAACCATGCACAATTTTTGTCTCAGTTAGCCTTTCTCTGCCAGGAAACATGGAAACTTCAAGCAGAATTTATTTTGGCTGAGCTGTTGAAAAAAAAAAAAGAGAAAAACACTTCTGTAAATAGGTATGACATTTAAAACTGAAACAAACAAATTAGAGTATATATAGGGGTAGGAAGGACATGCACTTCAAAATCTGAATAGTTCAGGAAATTTGGAGCTGTTTCTTAAATCATTAATTTTAGTGCTACCAAGAAAATGTCCAAACAAACTTATTAAAAACAAAACCAAAAAATGCAGTTTCAGGACATTCTACTGGGTTTTCATTTTTATTTAGTCAAGTGTCACATTCTGATAATCTCTTCTCCCACCCACCATGTTTTCCAGAAGTCATTGTTCCAACAAAACAAAAAAAAAATCTTACTGTAAATTACTTAATAAAGTTGGATGTAATTTTTCTACTCTGTTGCAGCACGGAGTTGACTAATGTAAAATCTTTATGTTAAAGGCCAAAAAATAAATTTATTTGAGGTCTTGAAACCCTTAGATGCTCACTTTGTTACATGGTTGCAGAAGTAAGCTCCCTCCAGGTTGAATTGTTCACTTCCAAATGCAGGATAAGGATGGTGTGTGCGGCAGCTTGCTGTGGCTTTCTCCCCCACCCCGTTCCTCACCGCCCCCTCATTTTCAATCAAACAGCACAAAATGGAGCGTGAATTCTAAATAAAACAGAGAAAAAACACTTGGGTGATGTTCACATTGCAGAGTGCCATCATTTTGTAGGTGTTTAAGAAGTAGCTTATTAATTACCTTCCTAAGCTTGCAAGAACAGAAAGAAAATTTAATCACTGAGCCTAGCAAAAGAAGGGAAGAGGGCTGGGTTTTGGATTAGTGTAGATTTTACTTGTTGGAGTTTTTTTTTTAAGAATTCATAGTAGTTTGCTATTCCATAACAATAGGAACTGTACTTCTTGTGGGATGAGGTGAATGTGAATGTGACTCGATCAATGAAATTTTTTTTTTCATCTTTCAAAATACTTCATAGCATATTAATAATACACTTAACTATCTGAATACTGCCATATTTGTTTTCTATTCATTATTTACTGAACAAAACCTTCCCAGCTACTTGTAATAACTAGGGGTTTTGTATAAAAGTCAATGAGCTAAATATGCAGTGTCAATATTCCAGGATATTTTTTTTCAAGGGCTGATTTCTTATCCAAGGATATCTTAGAGATAATCAAAAAAGGAATGCCAGATACTTCACCCTCCTTTATTTCCTGGGAGAGAATGTATTTTCTTGGAGGGGGAGAGAAACAGCATTTCATGGTTTTTTCTTCAGATTTGATGCTGATTACCATCTAGGGCAAATATTTTAAAACCTGCCAGCCCTCCTTGAAGAAAGAAAAACAATTTTGGTTGGGACTCTGCTTTGGAGGATTGATTAAGGATTTCACTATTCTATTCCCTTTCTGTATAAATTCAGTTCTTTGTCTCTGCTCCCTTTTATTGGATTTGCATGACCTGAGCAATTTTGACTTCTTGCAATGGTCAGGGACAAGGGCAGTGCTGTCCATATCTGTGAGCCAGGGTGGGAAGAGTGCCTGTGGGTGGGAGCAGGAGGAGGGAAGCTGCAGCAGTGGTGGCCCTGGGGCCAGCCTTCCCTCTTGGCTTCCGGGACCAGCTGGAGCAGGCATGGAGGAGGAGAGAGACAGAGCTGGCTGTGCTGGAGACAGGTTTTAACAAGTACTTTGGGACCCAGCACAATCCTGCTCCAAGCAGAAATCCTCTTAGAGAAGAGAAGCAGAGGGGAGCTTGAAAATAACGGCTCGTGTGGTTTGCAGGGTAACCAGGTTGGTGCTTAAAGCTGAGCGCAGCCTCAGCAGGCTGGTGTGTGGTTGTGACCAGAAATTATCCCTTCATAATAATGTGAACTGTCCATTCAGTACCGAATATCTCCCTGGCATGCCTCATTTCGTCACTGAAAGCCTGCTGATTGGTCCCCTCCTTCCTCAAGTCATTCCTTGGGGTGTGTCTGGAAAAATTTGGATGATGTAGTCACCGCACAGCTAACTTGCTCTGCTTGGGGTCTGCCTAAACCCGGGTAGAGCATGATCTGTTTCTGAAGAGGTGGTTTATCCTCATTCCTGCCGTCTTTCTCAGGAATAGCACGTCAGTTGGAAAAGACCCAAGTGCTCACTGGGATACTCTAGACCTAGTTTTTGACTCAGGTCTTGAAGGAGGATGGGAACAGTAGAGGAAAAGAGTAAAATGAATCACTGGAAGGAGGTATTGACTTAATATGTATGTTTATCACCAACGATTTCTGATTTGCGCAGAGAAAAGAACATGAACTCCCTTAGGCTGTTTGGTTTGTAAGCCTCTTAAAGTGGCTAAGCCCCTGTTCATGGCTGCAGCACACTGTTAACATGAAAAATGTCATATCTTTGTGCCTTTGCTAAAGTTTTCTGTTTCGGGTACACCTAGTTCTACATCAGCTTGTATTGACTAGCATTTTATGAATCTGGTTTCTGATCTTGTTTTTTCACTTTAAAACTGCAGCTAGTAACATTTCCTTTGGCATGTAAAAGTCAGGGCAAAAATAGAAAATCACAATGGAAAAATAAGCTTACAAAGTCTGTAGAGCAAGGTCCAGTATAGCAAGTGAATTGTGGATTTTTAGGGTTTTTTGGTTTTGTTTTTTGGCACTAAGACTCACTGATGCCATTATGATAGTTCATATGTTAGACTGACATTAAGACTTACTAAGTTCTTGGAAAAACAAGTAAGCAAAAAATGAGACACCTTAGTCAAGTCAATAAAAAACTTTGACTTTGCATTTAATGTTTAGTCATGCTACAAGAGTGATTTTGAATTTGAAGGTGTGATTTTGCAGCCCTGTTGGAAGGGGATTTACCTAACAGCATAAAAAGGCAGCTGCCCTTAAGTGTGGAAAAGCCCCAAGCTGTGTGTTAGAGTCGGTCCAGTTATTGCAGTATTACACGAAGATGCTCCAGCACAGGCAGGAGCTGGTGAGGAAGGAGTGGGCAAGGGTGGCTGGAGGTGGTGACCCAGAGGAACTTTGTACTTTGGGCTGTACATGAAGGGTTGACAGGGTTTGGGCAGGCTGGATTTTAAAGACAGGTTGGAAATAAGGGCAAGGTTTTAAAGACAACACAGTATCAAATGAACTCCCCCAACATACCCCAGCAGAAAAATCTCTTGTGTGTAAATTTACGTAGAGGCTGATATTTACACATTTTGCAGTCAATACCTGCTCCTTAGCAGACAAACATTGCCTGCTGTTTTACAGTTAATAGAAATGTGCCAATCGTCGATTCCCATTCGCTTGAGTGATCTGGGAAAAGCGCTGGAATAGCAAAGTGACAGTGTTGCTGATTTGATGGAAGTTATCAAGGGAGGTGAAGATGAAGATGCAAATGAAATTGCAAAGGATTTCAAAATGACATTAGGTTGCTGTGCAACCAAATTGCAAAAATGACAAATGAAATTCAGTGCAGATAAATGTGAAGTGATGTCCACAGGAAAATTATTCAAACTGTTCATTTAAATTGAGGTGCTTGTTAACAGTTGGGCATGAGATCTGGGGGTCAGGTATTTGTGTGGCAAAGTCAACTGTATACTCGCTAGCTTGTCAAAAAGCAAATAAAGCTTTAGGAATATTTATGGCAGTAGTACAGAAAAACCTATCTGTCACAGTAGCATCTGTGGTGTGCCTTCATCTCTAACAGTGGAATCGATTCTGATGTCTTCCTTCTAATTGTCTTTCCTTCTTCACTTCCACCTCCAAAAAGGATAAAATAGCACTGCAAAAGCTGCAGAGGTCATAAGTCTATTGAACAGCTTTTGTGTCAGGAATGACTTAAGTAGATGAGGCCGTTTGAAGTTTGAAGATGTGAAAAGCTTACAGGATTTGATTCTGTATGAGAAGCTCCCATGGATTCAAATGATACTTGGAGAAACTAATGTAGGGATAATGTGGGACCCATGAAGTTCAAGAACAGCTCCTGGGGCTCACTTCAGAGCTTCCTGATTTCAGAATCTGAAACTTACTCTTCTGCTTTTCCCTCAAGTTATGGTGTCAGCTGCTGTTGGAGGCAAGATGTTGGGCTGGACTTTTGGCTTGACATGTGGGCTTTTGATTTGTTTTGGTTTTTTGTTAGTCATCAAAAACTTCCTTTTTTGCTTAGCTAGCAGTACTGTTTATTGTCCATCTTAATATCAGGTAATTATAAGAACTTCAGTACCGTAAGTCCTACTAAAGATCTCATATTTTAAACCATTTCTATAGACACTTTAGAATCTCAGTTAAGAGATGGTTTTTAGGGTATATGCTAAGCTTAAGAAAATGAATCTCTGCTTAAACAGGGTTGTTGGTGCTGTATGTTCCTCTTGCTGAATGCATCTACTTACCTGATGTGTGCCTTGTAAACTTGTAAACTAAAAATAGTGTTTGAGGAAGTCCAGAAATAAAAGAAGAAATTACAGAGAAGTCTGACCCCTCAGAGAACTTGCAGAAAGCCTCTACACTGTTGTCTCGGGTGATGAAACACCAACTCGTGGTGTTGTTCTACCTGTTGAACCAGTTTTGTGCCTTTTTGTGTTGGGCAAGCCCTCCCTCACCAGCCCTGTGGCTGAGAACAACTGCTTTTGGAGTACCAGAAAGATGCATGGAAACTTTTTCCCCTGTTTGGCTGGGCAGTGGCTGGCTCCACTGTTTGTTGCTTTGTTTTATGATCTGTATTTGATAAAATATGGAATTCAACGAAATCTTTTGGGCTCCACATATTATTATGTTGATATGCTTCCAGTGAGTGGAAAAGCTGTCAGTTTGGTTTGTTGCNAAACCACACGTTTTCCAATTTGGGGATAACAGATCATAGGCCAGTAAACCTGCCAAGGGAGGGAACCTGTCTCAGTGCAGAAGGTATCAAAGGTGTTCCTAGCTGCAGCTTGGAGAAGCTGATGAAGTAGAGCAACTCATGGCTTTAATATTTTAACTTCTAACACTGATAATGGGTTAGGTATAGAAAAAACACTCAGAAAACCAAAACCAAGCTTCGGAACAGTGAATACCCTAGAGGCTATTAAGTAATTATTATGCAGATTTTAGTGATAATAATCACCATGTCCTAGGTAGGCAGCTGATATTTGGCAGTGGGGCAGAACAATGCCGTAGGATGAGCATAGCGATGGGGTAATTATTGTGCGAGATGACTAATTAGGAGCTATGCAAATGAATGCAATCAGTACCTGTGTTTGTAATTCGGTACCGGAGGGAGACAATGTGTAAAGGAATTATCTCTGGCGACTCAGCTGGGTGCTCTCAGAAGCACACACAGGATGCAGGATCACCTGGCTTTGTGGGGCAGGTGAAAAAGGAACTAGCCCTGGCAAGTGCCACCCTTGCGTGTTGGCTTACGCAGGGTGAGAAGGTGCCAGGCAGGAGGTATTGCTGAAGATACTTCACCTACACTTCTGAAATTTTATGCTTGGCAGCTACTGTGCCTCTCCCCACAGGTGCCTCGCTGTTTGCTATATCCTTCTGTAAAGCGACAGTCATCCAAAAATTCTCTTCCTCCCTACCCCCTCCTGTGCTCAGTTTTTAATGAGTTTACAAGCTTCGTAATAAAAATTCAGATCCTGTAAACAAACAAACACAAGAGTGAAAGCTCCCCAATCACAAATAAATGACACAGGGACAGAGTTTGGGTTCATATGTAAAGTGCTTATGTAATTTATGCACATACACCTTACCAACCTCATCAGGAGCCCTTGCCATAGTTGAGTAATATGTGTGATGGTGGCAAGGATAAAGCCATTATGTATTTAATTTATATACAGCGTTTGCATTGACTGTTTTATTGTATATCAGCAGATCATTGCTGATAGAAATTTAAACTGGAGATTATAGATTGTATTTTTAAATATACAAGCTTCTTTTTTTCTTAAAATTCAGAGTAGTAAAAGGAGAATTTTCATTTTCTGTTTTCAACAGGGTTATATAAAGTATCTGTCATGAGTTCTTCATTTTTAAATGCAAAAAATTATATATGGCAGGGAGTATGATGAGCATTCAAAGTTGACATTATAATAAAAATGCATCAAATTTTTCTGAAAAACTGATCAAACAGGTCATTAGTCAAGGTTATAATGGCTAGTCGAACATTTTAAAATGTTTAAAATCTCATTTTAGATGTTCAGAAAAGTAGTTTATTGTTCTTAATAGGATGACTGCTGCTGTTTCACCCTACTAGTTGCTAAGAGTTTTGAATTTACATAATTTTTAAGAGGTCTTTTTTACCCCCTCTCTTACAGCGGTACAGTCTTCAGATGCAGTAGTTCTGGACAAACTTGAGATTTAATCTGTTTTACCTTGCATTTTTGATAGGCTGGGGACATCCATGCTATCAGTTATCAGGTAGAGCATTTGGCAACTCACTAAGCCATGGCACTGTGATTCTCTAAGCCCCAACTGGAAAGGAGAAACCACAAAACAAATCATACACCAAGAGGTGTCAAGTTCCCACAGTATGAAATTACAAAGATGGAGAGACTGTCTTTCCTCATCTGATCTCTTCCTTTTAATCTTGAGTGTTCCTAATTAAACTGGAAAAAGGAAATGTATCGGGACAGAAGAGTGGTTTCTAATTAAAAGTAGATTTAAATCTGAGTGAGAAGAGTGTCTCGTCCAGTGGGTTTTGTGAGATGCCTTCTTGGTGCTGTCTGTCAGCTTTGAAGGTGTTCGCTTTGTGGCAGGAGGGTGGTGGTGGAAACTTGGGGCCATCAAAGGCATCCTCAGCTGCCTGTGTCTGCCAGCTCTTGCACCGCTGGGTGCAGGATCCCCTCCTTCAGCACAGAGGCACAGTGCTGCCATGCCCAGGGTGCAGTCAGGACCCCAGCTTGGCTGGTTGGGTTTCAGCTTTGGAGGCTCTCCTGCCGCGTGGGGACAAGCAGGGGCCTGCCGAGCCTCCGCGCTCCCCGAGGATCGGCGAGAGGCAGCATCCCACTGGCAGCGCCGCCTCCCAATTAACCTAATGGGCTCCTTGTACAGACAAGACTCTGGGGTTTTGGGTTAGGGGTTGTTTTTTTTTCGGTTTTTTTTCCCTTAATTAGCTGGTTAAAGGAAGTCTTGGGATTCATCTCAGTTAACCAAAACACATTAGGACTACAGCGTTCTTGTTTTAGCAGGTTGTAAAGAGCCTTTCCTCCTCCTAGCGAAAGGAAAAGACAAGCATCACAGCCCCCTTGCAGTGGAGCGTGGGCGCTCCCCGTTCCCAGGTGGGTACCCACAGCTGCAGGCAGGGTGCCTTGGGATTAAACACTGCCTCCCGTGCCAAGGCAACCTGCCATCTGGGAAATGCTCCAAGCTTGCATCATCTTTGCGTCGTTCGCTTCATGTCTTTGGCTTCATGTGCCTGCCCTGCCTGCACTGCAAGGGCACTGCTGCTTGTAGCATGGGTCTTCCCTCTGGGGGAGGTGTGAAATAGTTCTGATGGGTTGTGGGTCTGGGCTCAGGTCTTCCAAGTGTCAAGTTTGAGCCCTGGAGATGTACAGGGCCAGGCTGGATGGGGCTTTAAGTGGTCTAGTGGAAAATGTCCTTGGCCGTGGCTGGGGGGCTGGAATTAAATGATCTCTAAGGGCTCTTTTCAATCCAAACGATTCTATGATTCATAAGATGTGCCACTTTGCACCACCCATCTGGTGCTCAGGGTATTTTTTTTTATTTGTTTGTTTAATTTATTTAACAATAAATGCTCTCAGGCAAACGTCTCATCCAATGAAATGTGAAGCACTTTGTTACTTGCACATTAAAGGGCTTCAATAGTCTGAAGATGGAGATTTCCATGCAGGGACTCGGCCTCTTTTCACTTGCTCTCTGAATTTAAGTAGTGGTGGAAAATGCAACATTTTGTACTTTCATCAGTTTTTTCTTAAGCTGTGCACACCCCTCTCCCCTCCAAATAAAACACACTGACAATTGTTTTCAGTAGTACTGCCCAGTGCATACAGACTGATTGCATTAATGTACTTCAGCTGAAGAATATTTTGTCACTTTGATTTTCTTTTCTGCCCCTGATCTAGATGATCAATGCAAGAAAAAATAATTGAAGTGACATCTTTCTTTGTGTCCATCTTAAAACCAATGCAAAGTGATTTTCTAAATTACTTTTCAAATGTCTTCTGATGCAGTAAGGTAAGAGAGAGTACAATTTATGAGAAAGCAAGAAGAAAATCTACTGCCATCTGAAGCTGTTTTGCAGAAGGTATTTTTAGGATGACTCAGACCTAAGGCCTGAGAATTGTCCTTGTCTTTAACTGAAGGGAAAAAATATGCTGATATTTTCCTCCCTGTTGTTTTGGTTAAATATTTGAAGATGTAACTCTAGCCTTTCAGGCAAGATACAAGCGTTTTGATGTCGTGGGCTGTTCTCAGCATCTAAAATGGTCTAAATCTGCTAATTTTCCACTTACTCCTAAACAGAGTATTTGTGATTAAAAAACCAAACACAACAAAACACTTTTTATTGTTTCAGAGCAGCAGTTGTACATCTTAATCAAGAAGCCCTAAAAAATTCCCCTATTTACAGTGATACAGGCACATGCAAATATGTACAATGAAAAATACTTGTGTTTGGGTGTTTTACAAAAGCTTAATGAACTTTTTGCACCAACCACTCCCCTGTAAGCTTTCCTGGAGGCTTAAAAGTAGGTCTTCCTCAGTGGCTTCATTCCTCTATGTGTTGTCATTGCATGAGGCGGGGTCACTTGTTCGACAGGACAAAGTCATCTCATTATGCTGCTCTGGGGACACTTGTAACAAACAGAGAGATTAAAAAAAGCAAAACCCGCAAACAAACACCCAACTAGAAAATATATTATGCTCCAGCTTAAATTGCTATCAGAAGTTACTGGTTTTATATTTTGCCAGCTTCAAACTTTTCAGTATTTCTGCTTTCCCAGCTGAAATTCCTAAACCTTTATTTTCCTTAACTCACTCTATAAGTAAGGACTTTAAAATCTTTCTGAAAATTTGTAGTGCATATCTAATACATAGAATACTAGACATATTCACGGTTTCATACATTAATGGGATCATCTTTTTGGAAAAAAACCTGTAAATTACATTTTATTTGTGAATTAATTAAAATCTGTGAGGTTTTATCTTTCAGTGAAGACCAAAAATAGAGACTGTAATGCTGTTGAAAAATCAGGTTTATTTCTTCATTTAAAACCCCACCATAGCACCACCATATCTAATTCAGACTGTTGGTATCCTTGTAATGATCTATCACAGCAGGAGGTGTGTAAAACAAGAAGCTTATTTTTTACTGCATGCCAGTCTCCTTCCTTGCATTCCTAAAAAGCACAGTTGCATTATATATTTAAAACCTCAAGGAATTTGATATTTCCGCACAGCAGATACCTGCTGGGAGGGCTGTGTTGGAGAATAACATGAAAACCTTTCATGCTGGAGTAAGCAAAGCTATTGTGCACATGTTGTTTCGCTTTCTTTTACATATATGCAGCTATGTGTGTGTATATATTATTTATATATATAAATAAAACTTTTACATGATGCTACTCGTGATTTGCATTTTTGTGGTATGCACCTGCCTGGGATTACCAAGAGCTGGCTCTGTGGCTTGTTGTACTGCTGTCACATGGAATCTCCATTCTCTATGGAGGTGCATATGATGATTTCCTCTTACATTGCACCTCCACATTTTCCCCTGTAGTAAGTGCTTGGTGAGAGGTGTCCCATCTTCAGTGAGTGTGTCTGTCACTGTCATTTGCTTCTAGGTGTGTGCTACTCCAGGAGGCTGTCTGCTGAAGGTTGGAGCCATTAGGATAGGTCTTAGAGAAAAGTAGTCAAGATGTGTACTATTCTGGCACTTAGGGGAAATGAAGAGGGTGCCATATCTACCATGTATTAGAAATTTCCTTTACCTAAATGGCTTTCTCTTATCCTAGTAGAAGTAGATAATATTCCAGTGATAGGGAAAGGTTTCCTTCGTAAAATGCTCAGGTTAAACAGTATCACAAGTTTAATTCTGAAGTAATATTAAACTAAACAATTATTGGATTGGATAGTATTATCTGCAATTAATAGAGGACTTCTTGGTTTTCAGTTCCACCTGGACTTCATAGATGATTTTTTGTGTGGTGTATTTTTGCTTATAATCTGTTTTCAGAGGTCTGTACCATTAGAGCATCGATAATATAATTATGACAGAATGTGGTATGTTGTCTGAAATAATTTTCCTTAAGATGTTTTACATACAGCTAATTTAATGGCAGACAAGAGAAGGAGATGACTGGATATTATAAATTTGATGTAGTTAGGAAGTTATTGCTGGCGTACGTGTGAGTTGGCAGAAGACCTGGGGAGGCTGCTTTTTGGTGTTGCTGGGGTACTTGGCTCTAAGCCTGTTCTTGCCACCTGCTCCACGGCCCTTAGGGATAACCCAGTTCTTCCCTCCAGGCTGAAACACAGCGGTTTGTCAGTCAGTTGCCTGTGTAGGCTCTGTAGCTGTAAAATGAGGCAGGGCGGGAAGCAGCTGCCGCAGATTTTGTACAATGGTTTGGATGTGCCTAGGTGCAATAGCCAGAGCATGTAGCGTGTGATGCTGGCCATTAGGAAGATGTAGGCCCTAACAAAACATTTAGCCCCGAACTGATGTTAATATCCATGCTTTGTTTGCAGTCCAGATCACTCCTTTTGGTTTCCAGCACCAACACCAAGATTTTTCAGTGTTCACAATGTTCAAAACTGTTCTGCACAGAGATACTGCCACAGGTATGAAGAAATATACACAACAAATATAACTCCTTGGGGAAAACGTATCAGGAGAGGCAGGAAGTGTAAGAGACTTTCTGGATGTGTACCAAGCACCTGTTTACCTAGCTATTATTTCTGTTATCTGTGGTTCTTTGTTTGGGATTACAAAGAACAAAGGTGACAAAGAAATGGTTGGGAATTACTGATAGGAACTGATTTTTTTTTCCAATAAGAGAGACAGAGTATTCAGTTAAGGAGATCAAAGCCTTTAATCTATCTGGCAATCTCATGTAGCGTGATTCCAAAATACTTAAATAATTTTTCTCTAAAAAGTAGGATGATTGTGAATTTAAATGCATATATTTCTTGTAGCATTTATGTAAAATATGCAGGTAATTATTTTAATAATAAAACTACAGTTGTCTGTGTACTTAGGTGAAAGTTTTGTTCACAAAACATTGTGAACACTGAAA
>VYZR01092991.1:78673-95433 GCA_013400675.1 Oxylabes madagascariensis
AAACATCATATATTGAGCATTAAATATATCTCTAAACATAGGGGAAGTGAGTTTGAGAGCCAAACTATAGGTTTGATTTCTTGTTGTCTTGGTAAAACCTACAGCTCCATTTGCATGGGTGATTTGTTGATATTTATCTTTTTTCTGTGCATTCATATATTTTATCAGCAACTTTGTAAATTGCTTATTCTGTCACCTTTCTGTAAAGCAACAGTCTGTGCAAAAACCATGTAAGATTGCTAGATACATTTTCCTCTGATAGTACTAGTGGCACATGTATATAAAAGATGCTTTGTTTACATTTCCTCTTATTTTTGTTGGAAATGGTTATTTGCATCCCTTTCTATACAAAAAAATCTATTAACTCACTTAGTATTTCAGCTGTGGTATTTAATCCAGGAAAGCATTTAATATCAAGTCTTGTGTGTTTGAAGTAAGCCTGCATAACTGGCTTGGTAAAGAGATGGTGAAGGATTGTGCTCTTTTTGAGTTGTGTTTGTCTTCAGCACCCTGTAAGTCAGTATAAAAGAAAATGTGATAAAACTTTCCTTTAAATATGTATGTATGTCTCACTAACCCCAGGGGAAACAGGAAGAAGTTTGGCTTTTAAAATTGCGATGGTAGTCTTTCTCATGAGAAGCTCTGGGAGTCTGCTCAGCGCCCTTGTGAGATGTTCTGGTTCATTCTCTGGGACAATGTACAACGGAGAAGTTACTGAACTTTAATGAGAAAGGAAACCTGGTACTTGTTCTGAAAAACAGAAATGCAGAACCAGAGTGAGCTTGACAAAACTCAGTCTTAAAAGCTGCAAGAAGGATTTGATTCAGTTACAATTATTTAGTTCTACTGAGGAAATAATCAAGAAACAATATCAGACTTCAGCTGTGAACAAATGGTTCCAACATGCTTGAGTGATTCAGCTGATAAATAATAGAGAAGTCATTTAAACCCATTTCTTAAGAATTGTGTTGAAGAAAGAGCCATTTTTGAAACCTTGTGTTGTATAGCAAGGCTGGGTATGATTCAGACTGAGTAAAGCCTCCATGCTGGTAAAGAAAGAGGTGAAGACTTTGCAGAGCTGTCATCCTCCTCCTGTGTATGGTAGCCATGAAGTCTTGCATTTTTTTAGTTGTACCAATAGAGTCTGAGAGATTTAGGATGAATCCTAACATTCTGTTCTTTCAATTTAGTTTGATAAAAACTGACCTCAGCAGGAGAAAAGAAGAAAAAAATAATACAAGGGAAAAAGGGTTTTCACAGGTATTTTAGAAAATCATCGTTTACATCTGAAAGCCACGTTCCAAGCTCAGATCTTAGTCAGTCAGGACATAGTTTGATGCTCAGAACATCAAGAGAGAGAGAGCTCAGCCTCTCCCGGTGCTGCTGCTTCTTACCAACGGAACCTTTTATCCTGAACCCACTGAGAGGACTGTTTGCTACCGAAAGAAAATCAGTCTCGAATTTTTATTCACTCCAGTTGCACCTTTTCTTGCTTTTTGCTCTGCACATGCGAACATGCACACACAAACATGCACACATGCAGAACAAGGACCCCCCTTTCCACAGGACCTTCTGTGCAACAGCAGGTGAAGCACAACTCTCCTAACACCAGTGCGTCTGAGGGGCAGCAGTTGAACTGCAAAGACAGATTGGGAGTAGAGACTCAGGGCCTCCTTTTGCTCCTGCTCTGTGTATATGGGAATTTCTTGTCGTTTCTCAGAGGAATAAGGTGGGGGCTACCACTTGCCCCCTGCCCCCCCTCACTCCCATGTGAGACTATTGGCGCCATTGCTTCACTTAGCAAATCCCGTGTGCTGTTCTTCTCACTATGTTTAATGCAACATTGACTTGCTCTAACAGCATTTTTCAAAAATGTATTAAAATACTCTGTAATGCACCATAATACCTATTCCAAAGAGTCCCCTGACTGCGCACATTATTATAGATGGTATGAAGCTACAGTGGGATTAGCTGTTGACTGCAGATCCGATGACAGTGCTTTTCTTTCTGTGGTTCCATGTAATTTAACATGCCAATAGCCCCCCTGGTAAAACATGATAAAATTTTATGTGGTTGCATTACTCATAATGTACCACATAGTTACACATGAATGATATCACTGCTAAAAATAAACAGATATTTCAAGACTGAATTCAGTAAATTACTTGCCACAATCTTGCCTTTTTTATATATGTATTTTAATAGTGACTTCTCTTTTTTGCAGACAAAATTGAAGAAGCACAAAAACAACTTAATGGAACAGAAGACCAACAGAGAGGTAATAACAACCCCCCCCCAAAAATAAAATAGAAAATAAATAAAGTATTGTGGTCCTAGAGGCTGGTCCAAAGCCTTCCTGTGTCAGTGAAAATACTTGTCTGGGCTGGGCACTGGATGAGGCCCCAGGCATCTCTGTCTGCAGATCAGGGGCTGTGTTTGTAATGTCCCACTTCAGCTGAGGCACAAAGGCTTTGTTTTAACCACTCAAGTAGCTGCCTTGACCTTGATGAGGTCGCTGAAGCTGTAGCATCAGGGACATGCACATTGCTGACCACAGCGTGTGCTAACCCTTGGTTCATCATGTGATTTACGTAATCATTACTAATAGTACTCGGTTTATGGTGAGCAATATGTGATGATCTCCAACATATGTTGAGGAAGGGGACTGATCATCCCAGCTTATTTTAAGAAACAGACGACCAGTGGCAGATTTAATCTGTGTGTTAGAGCTTAGAAAGCTGGTGCAAAGTTGTTGCATTTCAAGAATAGCTGACTGCAGTGATAAATGTTTGGTTGTGTGATAAATCTCATCTGCATACCATGGGGATGCCCAGACACAGAGTGGGGAGCACAAACAGAACTTTGCCAGGTTACTACTGGGCCCGTCATGGGAGAGGCATGAGAGATCATCTCCACATCTTGGAGGAGCACAGAGGCAGGAAGAAACCCAAATTAAGAATTCAGAGAAAGTGATTCTGCCCAGTCTTCTCTCAGGCCTGTGCCTGCAGAGCCCCAGTCCATGTCCAGAAGTGAAATTGTCACCATGCACAGTCAGGGAACAGCTCTGCAGCTCACTTTTGGGACGAACAGTGTTGCTAGCTGGGGGTGTGGGACACATTGGAGGACACAGGGGAAGAGCTTTTGGAGATGTAATGCTCTGTACCAGGAACTGGAGTGAGGCTGCAACCCTGAGGGCTGATATGTCCAGGTGCAACAACTGAGGGGTCTGGGATCCAGGGGTGGCTACTGGGCAGACTGAGTTTCTGAGCTAAGCTGCTGGTGATATCCACCTTGGATTCATAGATGTATTTCCATTAGTGGACCTTTGCCCTGCTTAGCCAGGTCAAGGAGCAGGATGAGGTAGGAGTGCTCAGAGTGTCTGTCCAGGATCTATGTGTCCAACCATATATATGTACGTATGTATGGGATGTGCATGTTTGGTCTGTGTATATGTCCTTGGGGAAACATTTTCAGCCACTCGTTGGACCAGGGGGCGTGGAGCAGCAGCAGCCTCACTTCTCTTGGGCTGCTGGATTTGGCAGATGAGATATTTTCTAGTATCTGGTGTCAGTGTTTTGCCTTTTTCTGGGTAGGCATTCACCTTTCAATGGTAATGAGCTGCCCATCTGGCCTGTGACACATCTGTGAACCGTGTTGTAAATTGTTGATGCTCTGTCCTGGAAGGTTTATTGTCTTTTGAAACAACTTCAAAACTTTTTGAACTTTTGAAGAGTAGAGAGCAGAGGACATACTCAAGTGGATCTCAGCAGGGTCTCTCCAGCCCAGCATTTGGCCTCCAATGCAGGGAGTAGGACATGCTGTTTAAGGACACCACATAAGCCTGGCCGCTGTCTTTAGCCTCTTCCCCTTATGAAGTCCACACACATTGAATTTAGGGATGTCTGCCTCATCCCTTTATTATCTAGACATTCCTGGAGCTGTTATCTATGAGTACAATCGATTAAGTGCTGTTTGCACCCAACATATTCTGGCAGCAATCTGCAGTAGTTCACTTGCAATGACATGTAAAAATATGTGATATTTTCTTTTCTCCTCAATTTCCAATTTTTCTTCCATTTTCAACAGGTGTGTCCTAGCTCAAGCACTGTGAATCATTAAATAACAGTTCTACACACGCCTTGTCCACTATCTTCATGATTTTATAAACCTCGTCCATATTTTGCTCAGCATTCTTCTCTCCAAACTTGTAGCTGGTTTCATATTTCAAGATGTTTAATATAAACTGTCTCATGAGTACCAGGACTGTGATGTTGCTCTATGTATTTGTAAAAGGTGAAAGAGATAAAACATAAGTGGCTAGATAGCAGACCTTCAAATGTTTGCAGAGACTTTTAAACAAACTAGAACTTCTATTAAATCTTTTTTACATATTTCTATTTAATGTATGACAGATAAGCGGTATTGCCATTCAAATGTGAAAACTTGGCACGTAAAGTTTATGTCTGTTCTTGTTGCTGTTGGTCTCACAAAAGTAATACTGCTCTGGATGATTTTTTGTGATGGACGTGTTCAAACCAAAGACAAGCTAACCTCTGCTTTCAGGCATTTGTTCTCACATGTGGCCCAGTAACCTCTTTGAATAGAGGAAGATAAATTCTCTAGGGTAAACTTAGCAATGTACTCTGAAAGGGATGGAGTTATAAAGGGTTATATGGGGGTAGCACTCATTTTTCAGGCATCTTAGAATCAAAGAGAGATTTGACTTAATTTTTGGCTTCTAGCCTAAATTCTTACGGCTGGAAATTGAAAAATAAATTTTTACATTGAAAACTGATCTAGAAATAACTGAGGAATAAAGTTACTCTTTTCAAATTAAAACTGTCCTCTGCCGCTGTGGGGGTTTTTTAGTTTCTTAAATGCCTGAATAGATCATATTCTTGGTAATATGAAGGAAACAAAATTATTTATTTGAAGCTTTAGACTCTAAAGGCTGCTGAAAAAAAGAAAATACATGTTTTGAGCTAAACAAGTAAACAAAAATATGCACATATTCACATAAGTTATTGTAAATCACAATCCAGTGTATACAGATTCGTCTGAAGTATGATTGTATATTTTTCCTCTTGGTTAATTTATTTTGGTTTTCAGTTCATCTAGATCACTTTAGATTTGTTTATTTCCTATCTGAAATGATTAAGAAATGTAATTTTGTGGAGTTTATCATAAGTTAATTGCTGCTGTGTCAGAGGAGCTGTCAGTGGCACAATGTATTTGTGGGGAGGAGTTTTTCATAAATTTATTCATGCTGAGTTTCTGCAGAGTAGCATTGTGCACTGATCAGTCATAACTTTATATATGTGTAGGATTTAAGTTGAATTTAATTGACTGCAGGAATACATGTATTTTACACCTCCCTTTGCCATTGGCTAGAGTAATCCAATTAAGTGCAAATTGGAGTAGGACTCAAACACAGATGAGACAGCAAATGGGCAAACATAGTTTTCAAGTTTGCACTTCGTTTTTTTAATATAAAGTTGCAATTGCTTTTTAATTTTTTGAAGTGATAGTCCACAAATTATTGAAATGGCCTTGATTCAAATAACCACTTGAGACCAGAAACCTGTTCATTAGGGACTGTGCTCAACTGCCTGCTGAGCAAGTGTGTGAGGTGGCTAATTCTCGTGTCTTCATTTTCTCTCTGCTGCCCAGTTGCCACTCAGAATTTTCAGGAGGAGAAACTGTGCTTCTCCTTTTTTTTGCCGCTATCTTCCAACACTCTTTTACACCCTGAGTGTACCCCTATTTTGGGGCTGAATTTCAACTCTTGACACCATGTACAGGGTTTAATTAGTGTGATGGAGAAGGTCTTGCTCCACATGGTGTTCTTCAAAATCTGGAAGGGATAATGATCTTGAACTACACAAAATCTCTCCTTGAGAATGCAGTGAAAGTTTTCTGTGGTGTGGGCCTCAGTGGATATTGTGGGCTGGAAAGCTGTCAGGTGAATGCAACTGCTTTATCTTTAATCTGCCAGTGGCCATCCTCCTAAGAAAGCCATTCCAAGGATGTCTCTCTGTCTTCTTCCTTCCAGGCAAGTTAAGTCAAGTTCTGTCAGATTGCAGTCACCACAGAGACATCTGATTTGGTCATCCTCAGAAACAGTCCAGCCTCTGAAGTGCTGTAAACGTTTTGTTTCCTGCTTTATTCACTGCAGCAGTTCTTTGCCTGTCACAGCACTCTAGGTCCTAGGTACATCAGCGCCACCAACACCATCATTGCATCCCTGAGGACTAGTGGAACTAACTTGTCTGTCCCCATACTTGGTGTCAGCAATGCTGACTGCCACCTAAATCTCTCTCTCTGTTCTGAAAACAGAGTTCAGGAACTCAAGTTGGTGACAAACTCTAGCAGCACCAAGATTTGCCAGAAATTGGATGAAAGATTTCCAAAAGGACCATCTCATGGCCTGATGTCTGTGTTGCCTACCATTGCCCTAGTCCTGGGGTCTCTCGGGCTGTTAGGACTCCATCATTTCAGGTGACTGCTTCTTGCTGTGTCACAGCCAGAAGAATCAATGATAAATTTCTGGGTAAGACTGAGGATGGATTTCTTTGTTCTCCTTCTCATTCATGACTATTTCTGTATCCTCAGACTACAGGGTGGCTATTGCTATATCCTCAGACTATAGGGTGGTCTGGGATGGACTGGAGACATGCACGTTCATCAGCCTCATTGGAGTTTAGACTTGGAGGCTGTCCTGATTGTTTGTCAGGTGTGAATTCATCCCTCTGAATAAGCTGCTGCCCTTGTTCGATCGAGTTTTTGACTTTCTGCAGTATCAAGGTTTAACCCCAGCTGGCAATTAACCCCACACAGCAGCCACTCACTCACTCCCCCACAGTGAGATGGGAGAGAGAATCACTATAGTAAAAGTGAGGAAACTAGATGGAGATAAATGCAGTTTAATAGGTAAAGCAAAAGGCACTCAAGCAAAGCAAAACTATTAACTCATTTACCACTTCCTATCAGCAGGCAGGTGTTCTTCCATCTCCAGGAAAGCAGAGGTCCACAGGCATTTGTCCAGTGACAAATGACATCATTCCTCTGGTCCACCTCCTTTCCTTCTTCTTCCCCCAGCTTTATATGCTGAGCGTGATGCCATGTGGTCTGGAATATCCCTTGGGTCAGCTGGGCTCGGCTGTCCTGGCTGTGTCACCTCCCAACTCCTTGAGCACCCCCAGCCCACTCGCTGGTGGGATGGTGTGAGGCCCTGACACAGTGCAAGCCCTGGTCAGCAGTAATGAAAACATCTCTGTGTTACCAACCCTGTGTTCAGTACAAATCGAAAACATAGCTTCATATGAGCTCTGTGAAAATTAGCTCCATCCCAGCCATAATGAGCGCATGCAGGAAAGGGGGAGATGGATGTACTCTCTGTACCTATTCAATAGTTAAAATTTTAAACAGGTTACTGATTGTCTCTGCAGGCTGTATACGGTATAACAAATCCATCCTGAGTTCATACTTCCAGACCTTCTTAAGGGTATGCAGGCATCTGCCAGTCTCTTCTGATTTCTTCCCAGAAAGGTATCTCTCCATCTAGCTTCAAGGGAAAGCCTTTTTTTCTTTTCTCTTATGGATTTGAGGCTTTGTATTGCATGCTACCTCAACAATTGCAGTTGACTTTATTCAGACAAAGCATGGGAATAGTTACATCTTGAATATCACCTTTCCTTCAAGGTCTGTGCTCCATAGCATGAACAAGGAGGGTCCATGTTCTGGTGGCTCAGTTTGTTGCAGCACACCTAGTCTCACCCCCGGAAAAGACGGTGCCATAAATAACAGAAAGGAATAAACTGTTACTTAAGTTTCAGATCAGTGCGTTATGTTGGTCCCTTGCAGTTTGCCAGTTCTGATAGTGAGTACTCATTTTGGATTACCCACTTGAGTTAACGGGTCTGTTTAGCACCTTGAGTCTGTCATTTGCCTATCAGTCAAGTTGCTGTAGTTTCTCACTCGGTCCTTTCCATTCCTGAAAGAGTTTTTTCAGTTTCTTGCCTTCAGCTGGAGATACAGGAATTGAAATACTAAGCTGTTCATTCTTCTGTGTCATCAGTTTCAGATCCTCAGCATAGCTTTTCACTATCTAGTCTGTGAAGATGAATTTCTAAGTTGCTCTCACTTATTCCAGAGGCCACTTGTGGCAGATCTGTCTTGATGATAGCATTCCCTTTCAGAGGTACCACAGGTTTGTCCCTAGGACAGCATCAGAATTTCACCCAGATCAGCTCCCTTTCCAGAGTCTTATGCTTTGATATTAGTAGAGCCTCTTCACATTTATCTTGAGATACAGGAACATTGTTGGCAGGTTCGAGAGTTTTGCTTTACTTGATCAGCGATTGTTCAAATGGCCGGAGGTTCTGTCAGTGCTCACTGAGAAACCACCTCAACAGAACCATTCAAAGCCCTGGTTTGGACTCCAGCAAGGTCCAAGCAACTTGTGGCGTGCTGTTGAAATACACCTTTATTTCCAGCCTCTGTCATTGAACTGCCTGAAGCCTCCATCGTCTTTTTCAGTGGATGCTGATCTGTCTCTGAAGTGTAAAGGTTGAAGTGGTGTTTGGTGGAGTGGCTCTGTAGTCACTGCTTGCGTGCAGAGCATGACTCTCCATTTGCTTCCTTCAGTCTCAGTATAGCTGTGTGGAACCACCCATGGAGTGAGCGGACCTTTGAGCTGTTGTGCAAAGAAACAGAAAAGAAAGGAGAGATTGCGTTCACTGCCAGATACTCTCTGAGATGCACAATCCACATGCACATATGTTCCCCTCCCACACTTGCCGTCCCTTCAAAGCAGTGTGTTGGCATGGAAGAGAGGCAACCAAAATTAAATGCCCTTTACCTTGTTTGCCCATCTGCCGTTTTTTTTAACCGGAATGTTATTTTTCTCGTAAACTGAACAGCACTGAGATTTGAGTGAGAAAGTTTGTCTTTATAAATGTGAACATGAGACTTTCGTTCACAAATACATGTTCTGCTGCAGATTCATGGTAGATGTATTTTGTATCTTCAGAGTTCTTCCAAACCCTTCCTGCTTTATTATCCCTCTTGTTAAATAAATGCATGTTGTTGGCAAAATTATAGAGGGAGTTTGAAATAAATTATTATAAATATATCAGCATTCTTCTTAGATAAACAAAGCATTACATATGTTTTACCTTAAAAATTGCTGCTGTTTTCATGTCGTCATGTCCCAGCTTACAGACAACTCACCAGCCCACCATCTGGCCCCAAAGGAGCAGCCAGGTCCCCTCCTTCCTCTCCCCTCCTCACAGGCACTCCCATTCCTGCCTTCTGCCACTACACCTCTCCAAAAAAGCAGGTTGGGAGCACTGCATGCTGGTAATATGCCCTGCTCCCTAGGCCATCACAGAATCATAGAATGCTTTAGTTCGGAAGAGACCTTAAAGATCATCTAGTTCTAGCCTCTTCTAAACCGGCTGCCATGAGCAGGACCACCTTTCACTAGACTAGGTTGCTCAGAGGCTCATCAAACCTGGCATTGAACACAGCCAGGCAGCTGCAGTCAATACTCTGTTCTTGGGGAAAATAGTTACTGGAATGAGAAGGGAAGATATCAAACAAAAATCTAGAAATGTGATGCTAGACAATTTACATGTTTTGATTTACTAGCTTAGTGGGACATCATCCTCCACAGATGTTTCCCTGAATTTTTCCAGGAGGTTCGAGGGCACAGGAGCTCTCTGGATTCTTTGCTATTGTGTGACACCAAGGCACTATCATTAGTCCTAAACATTTTTTTTCTGTTTTATATTTGTAGGAAACTGCCTTACTTTTTGGGCAAGTTACATAACCAAGATCCAAAGTTTCATTTGGTTCTTTTCATCTTTTCATCCTTATCTTCAGAAACCCTATGGACTAGAAATACAGTCATTCTAAATGGAAGTATAAAATCTTCAAAATTTGCAAGTTACAGTAATCTTGTGTTTGTTACTTAATGGTGATGAGAAGATTAGCTTTTTTTATTTATTTTTACATACACCAGAACTACCTAGCTTTTCCTTTCCAAGTGTTCAAAACTACCACTTAGCAGTGAGATTTCATGCAATTCACTTGTGCATTTTCCTGATACCTGATTTCATCAAGTATTTGTTGTATCTGCTTTTAAATATGTCAGTACATCTATCTGAGAGGTAGTTTATTTAAACTGTGTCAATCTATAAGGCCTTAATTCAAGACTGAAATGTCTTCCTAAAATATTTACATCAGCTCAGACATCTATGATTGGCTTAATGCAGGAACTATTTGTATCTATAGCTCATGTTGTACAAGATCTCATGTTTTCATAAAGCTACATCTATTCTTAAAATCTCTGATGTTTTCACATTGAAGGAACATTGTGTGCTGCTAATAACAGCAGTGACAACTTGAAAGGTCCTTTCTGTCTTCAGGCACACTCAATGCAGAGGTTTGTGCCCACAAAGAACAGGAGAGAAAACTCTCCTGACTTGTGTGGAAACAGAAATAGTCTCTGATATAATTTAACCTCATTTTTCATTGCTCGTCTTCAATGGTGAAGTACATTTTAATGTCCCCACTTAGCCAGTGGGAGAAAACTGATAAAAATGGAGATGTTTACGTGTTCTGTGCTCAGAGAGACAACATTAGAATATGGGCTTAACCCAGGGAAGTTTTCTGGCTCCTGTAAACCTCCCGCATTGTGAGTCAATGTCTGTATCTGTTATTTCTATTTTAATTTTCTTTGGTTAGTACATTTAGTTTAGACTACTAGCAGATGAAATCTGCTTGGTATATCCACTGCTGGTGCTAGACATAGCAAGAGCTGGTGTTGTTTTGACAGGCAGACAAACAGATTTACAGTTTTAAATTGAAAATTTCATCCTTTGGAGCTATTGTGCGAACTTGGTTAAAATATTAATGGGATATTAAAGTAATAGTATTTTGATTTCTCCTGACAAGTATGGCAAGTTTTCTGAGTGACAGTTCAGCAAAAGTGTTTCCAACCTACAAGTATAATTTTCAAAGGGACATTTTACAAATTAACATTATAAAACGATCATTGGAAAATCATCTTCCTGATAGTAAATGGAAAGTGTCTCTTCCAAATCCAATGTACAGTACATTGTTAAATCAGTGTCTACGTTTTCAGACACAGCAACATTTTTAGCTTAGTCCTGTTTTAATGAATAGAAGGATTTCTTTCAACTTCATAAAATCTGAGGCCAGAACAAGCTCATTTTTGTGGTGGGAGGATGCTGAGCTAACAAACTGGCTAATTTGAGAGCATACCTACGCACACGCGCATAGTAAATTCAATAGGGTGCTAATTTTAGCTGATGTGAGCTGGGAGCAAGCCAGTTGTGAAAATGCAAGGTTTTTACTTGTTAGCTTCCTTGTAGTCTGCCTTGCATATAAGTAATGAGTGGGTTTTTTTCATACTTTCCTGATAGTCTTTTAGCTCAGGGAGTTGTTAGTTTCCTTCAGTCTGCTTTGGAAGGGAAAATATAATATATAAATGGATGAGTGATAAGTTGGATAAAATATACCATTCTCTGGTAACTATATGCTTATGGGCTAACCTGGATGGAGTACCTTTCCTAGGAATCTCCTTGAATGTATGGATGTGTGAGAGGAGCAAAAAGAGAGATTGTGCACATTTGTGGATAAAGGGCAGGTGAGGCTGGGGGAAGGACTCTGAGTAGCTTGGAGGTCTCAGAATTGGGGGCTTCCCACTGATGCTGAAGCAAACCTACCCTGGGGAGATCATCATTCCCGCCTGCAGCTTGACAAAACCAGTTTCCACAGTCTGGGTACTTCTTGATTAGGACATCCCTCACATCTAGATTTCAGTCAAATGGATTTTTACTCTACTTTTGTCGTGTTCACAGCACCATTTAGTCCCAAAAGAAAGACCTGCTGTATGGGACATCCTACGCTCTTTGCCGAACCTCCTATTCTTTTCTCTGTCTTTAAATGAGGTTGTTAGGTGTGAGCTCTTTCCTACTCTTCATTCCTAGTGAGTTGCTAGAGCAGTATGGAAATTGCTTCATTTGATCCCTGCTTTTCAAATGGAAGATTATGTTAAAGAAATGCGGAGAATGTGACTAAGGAGCTTGTTCTGTTTGAACATCATTATGTGCAAGGATGGTTTAGTTAACATCTTGTTCCTTTCATTTCTGTTTTTTCTCCCCAGACTCATGTTTGAATATTTTGTATTCAGTGTCTCATCTGACCATGTAGCAGTTGCTCTCTGCTGAAAACCCTTAAACTGGCTGCTGTATCATAAGCCTATCATTCTGTTTTCATGGCCTTTCTTCTTCAGCAGTGTTAGAGGTGGAAGTTGTTCTAGTGATTTGCTAGCCAAATCTTAGCTTTCCAGTAACAACTGGACATCCTTAAGTTACAAACAGGTACTTTAGTTGTGGAAACTGTTGACAACATTGCCTGACACTCAAGGAAAATTTCCGGATGTCCCTGAGCTATTTTAGCTAAATTCTCTCAGTGTACTTTCTTAAACTATTTATATTTAAGCAGCTTTTATTTTTACATGGATAATTATGAGGAACTGGTTTCTGCTTTGGCTTTGACTGGGGGCTCATTGATATGCCTTTTGGGAGGCATCCTGTCTTTTTGCTTGTCTTTGGAGTGCCCAGCAAGGAAGGACTTCTCAGGCTGTGATGTGAGTTATCGTAGCATTGTCTCGCCACTTACTCATAGTCAATGTGCTTTATCTTAACAGCACTTAAGATGTGATTACTTTTCTTAGGTTAGTATCAAGGGTTCTGTGTAGATTAGGAATATAGAGCTGTTAAAGGGCTATAATGTAGAGCCAGTGCATGAATGCCATAGGGCTACTTAATATAGCAAATATTTTAAATTTTTTCAGGATGTTGAAAATGCTGTAGTATATGCCCTTGCTAAATGTTCAAACATTGCCATTTTGTGTGTATAGTTAGGCATTAACCATAGCCTGTGTGTTCAGTGTCTGCTGTTTTTGCATTGCGTTTCCTCTGTCTTTCAGTGTCAAGTCCTATGAAACTTCACAGTGGTTCAGCCTCTGCTGGTTTCTTACACCATAATGGTGGGAAATCTCGATCAGTATCCAATATCATGTTTCATTTAATATGTGTCATGCTGGGCAGGAAATTAATTCTTTTTTGGGGGAAAAAAATCCTATTTCCCTTTGGTCAGAGATTTTCAGATGTGTTGAAGTGTTGCATTTGATTCCTTTTTGCATATGGTCGGTGGAATTTCTCAGTTGAGAAATTCGTTGAGAAATTCTCAGAGAAATTCGTGTTACCTCAGTTGTCAGATGTTTAGTCTGTTTGATCTTCCTCATCAAGCATGCTGATTTTGTGGCTAAAAATCTGCTGGTTGTTACTTTCTTCACTGAGATGCAAGATGCACTAAATGAGACCAAACTGTTCTAAAGAAGGTATTTCTTGGTCTTGTTAGCAGTTACGTCCTTTACACCTCATCAGAAGGCAGGGTTGTCTTAATGTGAGTAGTAATGACTTGAAAAGGTGCCTCCAGGAAGACAGCCCCAGACTGCAGCTTATCATTTACTCTTTACCTGTCCCAAGGCCAAAAAAGGGTTGGCAGGCTCTCACATCTGAGGTGAAACTGTATCATGGGAGAGCTTCCTGATAAGTCCAAGCCTTGTGCCTGGGGGCGAAGGTGTCTCCCTTTCCTTATGCTAAAATGTTATTGCACAATTTATAAAGCTAATCCACTCTGCCCTCTGCCCTTGCAATGATATTTCACCATATGTGAGGACTAGCCCAGAGGACACCTTTGTGGCTGGAACCTTTAAACCTGTCAGGTGTTGTATTTCACTTAGGAGGTTATGTGTGTTCCTGTTTCATGGGGAGGAACCTTTTATGGTTTGAATTAATGACTGGATCATATCTGTATCTCTTCACTGTAGCTTCAATCAATCCAGAGCATTATTCTCCCCTTTCAGCTTCAGTGTAACTTTGCCACTTAAACACTGGTGAGGGAGGAAACCTGAAACCTGGGTGCTGAGGAGCCCCTTGCTCACTCCCACACCAGCTTTTCTCTCCCTCACAGGATAAGTATGGGCAGGCCTATTATTTCTGGAAAACATTACGCAAAGGCAAGATACACTTCTTCTTTCCTGGATGTTACATTCATAGGTAACATGCCTTCACAATTCACTTTTGTAAATATGGAATTAGTGGAAACAGTAGATTGTGTAGTTTAAACTTTACCATTTGTACTAAACATTATTAAATAATATTTGTCAGTTCTTAGCAATTGCTTGGTTTTGGTAGCCAGAAATATAGGTATTTCTTGGAATATCTGTAGTTGAAAACCCCAAAATTCCATATGAGCAGAATGTTTTTATATTGCATTGGTTTTGTTGAGGTGCCTGTTAGTTTTGCCATTGGTAAGATGAAATGTGAACAGAATTTAGTGGTGGGAGTTGTTTCACGGTGGAAGTGGCAAATGGGGAAACGAATTAAGCAAAAAAGGAAAAGAGAAAAGCAAGATTCCTGGGGATGCTATTCCTGGTGTAGCGAGAGAATGTATCATTGGTGTGTATTCTGATCATGATGACTTAACAAAATGAAGACCTGTGGAAGCAGGCAAACAGTGTCTTGGGTATGAACATGAGCAAAAGTACTTTACAGACATTCAGCTTTATCTGTTCCAGTCTCATAACAATGGAAGTTGATGCAAGCTCTGGTAATTATGATGAAATGGCTTCTATTTTAGAGTTAGGGACAAGGGAACATTGTTTCCCACAGTATTGGCGTATCCAGGTGAGGTTGGTAAGGTCTGGCTCGGTGGACAACCAGAGGAGTGGTTCAACAGGCCTGCACCCAGACAGGAGAAGCCCCAGGCTGGGGACTGACAGGCCAAGAGCAGCTCTGTGGAAAGGCCCTGGGGGTGTGGTGGGCAGCAAGCTGGGCACCCACCAGCAGCACACCTGGCTGCAGGGGAGACCGCAGCATCCTGGGCTACGTGGATGAAAGCAGGACCAGATCAGGGGAAGCAATTATCTGCCTCTACTCGGTGATCCTTAAACCACTTTTAGATACTCCAGTTATACCAGCAGCACCTCACTCTCCCCAGTGCAGGAGGAGCATCAGAAATCTGGAGTGAGTTCAGTCTTGAGGCACCTCAGCCATCAGAGCTGGAGCATTTGCCCTCTGAAGAGAAGCTGAGGGACCAGGGCTCATTCAGGCTTGAGAACAGGTGGTTTTGGAGGTGGTTATCATGGAGTCAGATTCTTCATGGTGGAAAACAGTGAGAGGATGAGAGGCAATAGGAACAAGTTGAAACAAGAGTGATGCAGACTGGCTTGTTCTCCGCAAGGACAGTCAAGCAGTGGAAAATGTTGCTCACAGAAGCTGTGTGCTCACAGAACCTCTCTCCTTGGAGGTTTCCAATACTTTACAGTTCAAAGCCCTGTGGACTCAGGTCTGATCCCATAGCTGGCCCTGATTTGAGCAGAAGGCTGGACTAGAGATTTTATGAGGTCCCTTCCCACCGGAATTGTTTTGTGATGGTATGAAATACCAATTTTCAGTTTGGAAAATTCACTCAGTGGCAGAGGTACTGGATGCGATTTCTTGGTGTGTATAGATCAAGATATATTTTTCTCTACAATTACTTTTAATATATGAACTTGAGAAACACTGATTTTATGGGCTTGCCAGGGTGTGATGGTAGGGGGCATTAAAATTTAATTTGACTTTACAAAAATGTATGCTGTCATTGAAGTTAGTGGCACTACTCAAATGGGTGCAGGTACTACATATTAACACAGGTGCACCTTTCCTGGAGCTTGTATGAGTAGGATATTTGGTATTTTGGTTAATAGTGATAAATTGTGCTGATAAAATAGTCATTCCAGTACAAAAATCTGGTGTGAAATGATCCTTGAAAGAGGACTGGGGAACCTCTGCCTGACAGCCATACAATACCTTTGATGGGTCACATATCGACATTGTCTGTTAAGAACACCAAGAAAAATAATCATGTGCTTACAGACATTGTGAAATCCTGAAGCCATACTCACTTTATCCATGCCTTATGAAATCATCTGCTGTTTGCTGGTATGAACAAAAAGACAGACGTTGGTACAGATGAACACTTGATCCAATCCCTGTCATACTGCTTTAGCCTTTGAATGTCAAAGCTCCTCCCTACTTTTCTTTTCAACTAATCCATGTTAAAATGTGCCTTACATACAAATCCAGTGTTTTTAGGGGTCTGCTCTAGATATGTTTGGACTGGTGTTCTCAGTAATAAAAGTACGTAACCATGCATTAATCCTGCTGACAGGCGTTTTCAAATACCACTGCTGACTTGGAGTGCTCCAAGTTCTGTAACTTGCCTGCTGATCTCTGAGACAGGGAGCAACCACCCTCAGGTCACTTCATGACGTCTGAAATTAGGCACCTGAAATAAGACTGTTAAAATTGTTGGTGATTTGCTTTAAAATCCTATTCTATTTGTACATAAAATTAAGCATGTCACTTGTGTTAATCATGTTCAAATCTTTGTGTTGACTTGTTGGCTGTGAACATTTTCATAGTTGTATGGGTTGATTATGTAATCAAGGTTTTGTTGTTAGGAAAAAAAAAGTAATTTTAGGGAAAAATATTTATGGCTGTACTTAGCATGTAGGAAGCAGTATGAAGCTAAAAAAGTAATTTATTAAAAAATGAACATTTAGTTATTCCTTGCTGCATTTAATGTGAGTTCTGGTGGCCTTATATTTGTCACCA
>VYZR01092998.1:3353-37378 GCA_013400675.1 Oxylabes madagascariensis
AAAAAAAAAAAAAAAAAAAAAAAAAAAAAAAAAAACAAGAAGGATGAACATTTCTAGCTGTAATCAAAATAATAAAAGAGGCTACCTAACCTCAAAAGGAATCTCTCTCTTTCAAAACAGAAGCACATATTCTAGTTTGGTGTAAATGCCTTGACAGCATGTCCTTGGGAGGGATGGAATGGGGGGAGTGATGCCAAAGCCATCCCAGGGTATTCGGGGAGATCAGAAACACCAGGAAGGCAGTAAGTCTTTAAGAAGCCAGGGGTGAAGTGACTGCTTCCTCTTCTGAATGGAGCCTGAGCAACACCTGAGTTAATCCTCAGGATCTTTTCATTCCTTTCTCAGTGCCTCTCTCTTGTATTCATGGTAAGAGCCCAGAAAAGCAAACAATGCTGCTCTAAAACATTTGGTCCCCAAACCTCTTTTTGACAAATGTAAATACACACTAATTTTTTTTTTAACAATTAAGAACTCCCAAAGGAAGATGGAATATTTTAAAAAGTGACAAGAACAATCTTAATTATAGCTCTGTTAACACATTATGATAATAAGTACTTGTTCTTTATCAGACATTTTTAAAAAATTATTATTGTTCTGAACTATACAAAGGCTGGTCTAAAGAACAAGGATCTTTGTCTCTTGCTGCCAGAAGAAACAGCATTTCCTGAGGCCTGTTTCTGCCTTCAACTAACAGTTTTGATTTGGGCTTTAGAAAAATAACTGCACGTCCTCAGCTGGAGAGGAAAAAAGTTCCCTTCCTCCCCTCTCCCAGATGCTCACAGGAGAGCAGCATCACCAGGGGTAGCAACACTGTGTTTCATCAGCCTTCAGGAAAAAGAAAACCAAACCCCTGGCTATCCTGGCTCAGGTAAACAACAGGAGTTCATTACAGAGTTAATACTTGGGTTTGTTCATATTCGTCTTCCTCCTTTCCACCTCCCCTCGGAGCCCCCGGACTAGAATTACAGCCCAACAATGGCCCAATTGTCGCCCCCGGCAGCAACTTCCAGCCCAACAATAGATCCTTCCCTTTTCTCTCCACCCAAAGGAAAATTAATAAGGAAAAATTTCTCTGATTACAGGGTAAAGAAAAACAATTTTAAGGGGGAAGACAGAGAGACCTATGTATATACCATGAGGTTCTGAGCTTCCTTTGTACAAAAGAATGTGCATTCCCTTTCCCAGGCTGCTTTGTATCCCACAACCCCTCCTATGCAGGGGAAGAGATGGGGAGGAAGGTTATGTGCTCTGGCACGAATGGCATTTCCTAAGAAGGTCACTTTAACCACCACTTTAAAGGGTCCTTCCTTTTAAGAAGCCTCACCTATTCCTACAAACATGAAGGGGAGAGCTGTGAGCCCCCTTTATTTCGGTGATAACCTGGAAGTGCACGTGCCTGCTCTCCAAAACAGAGCTCACAGGAATTCACGCTCGGAGGGGAGACGCAGGCTGGATTTACGAAGCAAACATTGTTTTTTGTGGGGAAACAGTATTTGCACATAGGAACAAATATGTTTTATTTCCCACTTTCCAGATGAAAAAATACACGTTACTGCACTGCAAATATTTTGGTAACGTGTGCCAAAAGCCAAAAACAAAGAGAGAAGTCCTTCCTTTGGAGAGGGAAAAGAATCCCCACCTACTACAGCCATGGCCGCACAAAGTCCAGCATTGGGCTCATGATTTGTTTCTGCCTGCTAAGGAGCCTAACATTTATTTCGGCAACAAAGCAATAACAAAGATTCAAAGCTGCTTTCCAAAAAAACTTCCCAAGTATTTAAAGAATTTGTTTGTGCTTTGCCAAATATCCCTCTGTTCCTCAGGCCCTACCCCTGCAAGCAAGGCAACATCTGTTGGTTTGGGGTGACAAGAGAAGAAACAGGGTATTTTGCGATTCTGCACTGCAGAAGCTGCCCAACATGTAGTTCACATTGATATTAATTTCAGCTTCTGCCTGCACAGTATTTACTCATGCAACAGCTAGTTAAAAGCTCTGTCCAAGTGCCTTGAAGTATTTGAGATTTATCTCCACTAATCAAGGTTTATTCTCCCTTCAGTTACAAGTACTTTACTAAATCACTGCTCTCCGTAGTTCTGACATCTGACTTCTCCTCACTGAAACTACTAAAAAAGGTTCTATCACTTGGCTGTTGCAACAGGGAACATTGACAAAACCAGATTTGAGTTCTCACTGGTTTCAACAAGAAAAATCTTGTTGATATTTGGTAAGAATATACACACAGAAAAACCCAACACTACCAGTGTGTCAGCAGAGCTCCCACGTTAGCTGAAGTCCCAGTCCAAGGCCGCAGGTTCTTTCCAATGCCTAAATTCAAGGTTGGAGTTTTAGCACAAGCTTGCAGCTCACCAGGACCATGCCCATCTCCAGCTAAGAGAATCCACCTGTGGATCAGACCAGAATTCCTCAGTCTCGCTCAGCAGGAGCCAGGCACTGGCAGTGTGCAGCTCTTGGGCAGCCCTGCTCAAATCCTGTTTAAGATTGTCTCTGTTCCACCATCCCAGAGTCCTTCACCCGCTCTCGTCAGCAATTTCTCCAGTGATATGTAGGTCCTGAAGCTGTGATTTAGCTCCTGAATTTGAGGAAATGCTAAAAATGCAAGAGCCATGCTATTCCAACAACCAGCAAGTGTCTCTGTAGGAGACAGGAATTCTATTGCCTTTGAAAAAACTCTGCATTCACCAGAAAAGCATTTTAACAGGCAGAGATGATTTTTTTTTTAAAGAATTAACACTGACATCGTTACTTACAGTCCTTAAGGAGGATTACTAACATCTCTTTGCTTCATTTCCTTTTTGGTTTATGCTTAAGGACAAATATTTTGTTTATAGTGAACTGAGCACACATCCAGCTGATCTCTCTGAGTACTTCCTGCAAAGTTCACTTGGCAAAAATCTCCAGACTGCCAAAGGCTGCCCCACGGTCCCTCGGATATCCAGGGTATGGCTGTGGAGCTGGAAGACTGGAAAATGAGACACACCAGCTATTCTTCTTTCTCCATGAAGGCATTTATGAGGTGAGGATGTCATGCAGAAGTCCAATATCTGCAACAGCTCCTAAATAATGCACCGTTTGACACTTCCATCACGGACACAGTGAAAAGGAGGAACAAAAATGTACCACCCGTGGTTTGTTTATGTGGGTAAATTTAAAATTAACTTCAAACTCCATTTCATTTTATGGTTGTGAATAATCCTCACACCTCTGCCTGTCCTTTCCACACTTGTGATTATAAAGGAATATATGAGAAAACTGCATTCTTACAGCTTTCTAGAGCTTAACCCTCCCTGCCAGCTTCTCTAACCTGCCAGGGAAGGAACACACAGGTGAAGTGAAATGCTGCCACAACACAGCGTCTCTCAAAGTAAGAATATTTGTCCATGAGAAAGTGATCTTGCTTATAATTCAGCCTTCTGCTTTCTGGAACAGATTGGAACTAATTCCCAAGCAGGAATGTACAAAACACAAATTAAATTCAATTGCTATGATGGTTAATAATGGTACTGCTCCGGAAATTCCAGGTTTTGGGACAGCTGAGGCCATTTGAAGACCATGCAGTGTATCTCTCCAGCAGAATCTGCAATTCTACAGTCAAGTAGAACACATAGATTTTTCCTGTAGATCTCTATAAAGGCGGTTTTAAAAAGAAAATCAAAGCACAAGCATAGACAGCCTTGCCCAAGATCCCCACAGGTGCCAGAGCCTTCCCAATGTTCTACACCCATTCCACAAAATCTGTAATAATAACAATAATATTCTGGAAGGTGGTATGGGAGGGTTGCTTTTAAAACTGCTGAAAATAACATGTTGTGATTGCATCTTGCAGCCACTGTGTGCTCAGAGTGAGGACACGTCCAGCTCCTCCTGCCTGTCCTGATGCCCCTGGACGTGCACGAGTTCCCTCAGCAGCTCAGAGGCATCCAGAGAGCTGCTCAGCTCCAAAGGCCACGGGAAGTGGGGACATTTTCCAACAAGGCTCAAGGGGTGTCAGCCCAGCCAGGCAGAGGCTGAGCTGTGACACAGGTACTGCGCTACGAAAATGAAACCTTCGGCAGGAGGCAAAAAGGGGAGAGAGCAAAGATGATGAATAAAAACACTCAGCACAGGAACGCCTTTGGCTCACGTGCCCCACAATCTACACTGGCCTTGCTCTTCTGTCAAGCTACAGCCACCTCAGTTTCTAGGCTAGGGCACGACCAGCTCCATTCCTCACTCACATCTTTCCTGCACACCTCCAAGAAAAGCAGCAGCAAGGCAGAAGTGAGCAGGAAACCCAGCCCATCTCCGGGTCCCTGCTCCTGACTGTCCTCCCTGACTCACATGTAGCCACACTTACAATTTTTAGCAGTCTGCTGGGGCAGCTATGATTCCTCACTTCGGTTCATTTAAGGACCTTAATTGTTTGTTTTGGCTCCAACCTGCAACCGTGTTTATGAAAAACAGGTTAAGCTTTTGGCACCAAATTGTTTTCAAAAACCCTCAGCCTTTGAAATAGTGCCTTCTTTAAAAAAATGTTTTTCTACCTTGAGATGCTGCCTTTCTCTCCAGAGAGAGATTTCACCTCCACTGCTCACTACACCGGTGTTACCTTTTTGTGTTCCCATTAATAAGTCATTTTCCTCAACAGTTCACAACTTGATCTAAAAGATTCTGTCTAAGCTAAGGCATAACATGTGACATTTCAGAGAAATCTGAAGTTATTATTTCCAAATAAAAAACATTCCTGCACCATGTGACCATGAATTTCAAATTTTCATGGTAGATTTGCATAAATAAGGTGGACTTGTACACTGTAAGTACTTCTACATTGAAGTTAAATTGTACAATTTATCCCTTTAATTCAAGAAACTGCCTAGATGCCCCACTGCATCCTGTGTACTGCTACTAAAAACTGCACAACAGGACAGTTCTGCAAAACAAGAATCTCTCCAATCCAAAACTGGCCACAAGATTCTACACTCCCGTTTGAGTTTATAAAAGCATATTTTACTCCACACTCAACAGATTCCAATGCCAAAAAATACCCAGAATTCACATCCCAGAGTGAGAATCCATCATTCCAGGGCAGATCATGCTGATGAAGGCCCATGTATAAATGTATTAGGAAATCCTGAGTACAGATCACTCACTTGCCTTTTTCATTCGTTAAAAAGCTGATTCCATAAACTTTTATTCTAGTTCAATAGTTTTCTACAGTATTTTGTTAATCTTAGTACTTCGAAGATTCATTTGGATGTAGAAGAAGAGTATCAGCTGTGACTGTTTTCCCCTGAAAGTGTAGTCAGAAATGAAATAGCTAAAAGTCTCAACAGTGCAAAATTACCAAATGCTCTTATTAAAACAAGAAACACCTATTTTTTCCACCAAAAAGGGTGGTGAAAACAGAGTATCAACACTGAGCCATGCTAAGATCGTAAATAGCCTGATGTCATTTCTTGTCCATTTGAAATGGTTTTGGTCTCCAGCTCGATCATATCCAGGAAAAAATTTCCAATAGACTAATGCCAATACAGCCACCCTCTCTTCGGATTATAACTGGTACGTGTTATAAGGTTTAAAAGCCACAAAATGTTCCAAAACAGCCTGGAGTCACTAGGACGATGCTCTCTTGGGACGAAATCACTCCAATATTCTTCAGGCTACTTCCTAGAGAAACAAACTGAATTAAAGCAGCCATCGTCCCCCTACAGGCAAGAATCCCAAAATGCAGCACCAGAGTCCTGCTCACTGCTCTTTCTAACTGTTTGGAATCCAAGGAGGTCCTCCAGGTGAGAGACAGAGAGCTTGGGTGGGGCAGCTCCATGGAGACGTCTCCAGGGATGTCACTTCAGCCACCAGCAACAGAGAAGTAGGAAAGAGGAAGGAGAGAACAAAGAGCACAAACAGATCCAAGCTCTCTGGGTAACTCTGCCTATCAATTTAAACTTAGTATCGGCTTACTCAAAGTGAGCCCAACCTCAGAATGCAGCTTTGGTCAAATAACTGACATATAAAATTAAAGTTCATGCAACAGAAGGCTCTGATGGAAAGGGAAGCTGTATGATTTCAACTCCTCCAGTAGTGCCAGCCAACATTTTCTAACCAACCGCCTACAGTTCGACCCCCATCTCCTTTATTCAGCCTCTTAAATGCCAGTCTGGGTTTTAAGAGGAGAACAAGCCTCACCACTACCTCGGTTCTTCTATCAAAGCATTCTGCTGGCAAAGAAGGGGCTGCTCAAGGGAAGTGCTGAGGGTGGAGAGGGAAGAATGTCCAAGCCATCTGACAAAACTGGAGTCATCTCTACCACCAGCTGAGTTATCACCACATCCCCCAGCCCCGGTGCTACAGTGGGAAATCTTCACAAATCACCACATTGAACCACTAGAAGAGAACCAGGCCATCAAGCAAGTCAGCACAAGTCAAACACATCAGCAATAGCTCAGAAATTCCTGACATGGGACCCAAAAGGCCAGTCTAGAACTTAATGCAGACTCAGAGCACTGCTGATGCACTTCCCCATTCACACGGCTCACAAATCCACCTCAGCAACATAAAACTGTATTAAAGGACCTGAGCAGTTTGGTACAAGTTCAGCATGTTACCATTCCACCAGGTTTACTTCAGAGATACGCAATCTCCTATGTCAGGTTATTATTTCTATTACCATAAACAATCCCAACTGTGCCCTGTTTACAACTGCAGAAGGAACAAGGATACACCTACACTTAGTGATTGTGCTTGGGCCACACAGGCTGCTGCATTTTTATATCACACTTTACCAAATAATCTATTCTGTGGTCATTCTGGTGGCAAACTCAGCCCCACAAACATCTTCAGTTTATGTTACAATACAAAATTTACCACTTCAATGCATCAGGAAATAATGAGAGTGCCAACTGCAGGTAGGAAAAGAATCCTTATGTCCAGTCATCAGTTTTCAACTGAGGTAAGCAAGACTTTTCCAGAATTAAACAGGCTAGTAACAGAAGCACTTCAGTTTTACTGGTTTTGCTTTCAACTAACAAATGCTCCTCTAGGAAACCACGTATGAAAGATGTTCTATAAACTGAGATTGAAAAAAAGAATTAGTTGCTGGTTTTCAACAATGCCCTATGACGAGTGGCTGTCCAGCACAGAAAGCTGTAACCTCCCTGTTTCAAGGGGACATGGACCTGTTTGGGCTTCACCTCCCTCGTTACAGAAGCCCTGAAGCACCAACCCAAGTTTGCCACGGGCACAGGAAATGTGTGAACAGCACAGTGGCGATGGCTCCTCTTGGAGCATCTTCTTCTGCTGTGAAACTCTTCACGTGCCCTTGGCTCATTCCATTTTCATGGAATCCACACTCTGTATCTCTGTGCACATACAAGAATCCACACCAACAGGCATCCATCAGCTGGAATATTTTACAGTCTCTTTTGCTGTTTTGGAACACACTGATAGCTGTAAAGTATGGGAAACATCTTCCTAAGCTCGGCATCAATGCTTCTAAACCACCCAAGATGAACTTAAATGCATCATGTTATTTTAATTATTCTTCTAGACCATCTTATTTTTATGCCAATGCTTGTCATTACAGCAGGATTCTTTACAAGAAAAGAACAAAACTGTCAGGAGGACTAAAATCTTAAATCTTTTCTCTTGTTGGCCTAATGGTACAGTTCTCCATACACCTGGCAATGAAGAAAATAAATTCAGAGATGCCTTTTGATTTATAGCTCCAGTGTGGTTTCTCAATAATACAGCTATCTTAGACTGCTGCATGCATTTTAAAAGTATTCCAGCTCTTTCAGAGATGAATTACAGTAGCTACATCTTTAACGGAAGCTGACATAAATTTCTTTTTTTTTTTTCCTCCAAGAAAACAATTACAAAACATTAAATCACTTTTATAACGCGCTATGAAAACAAAACCCTTTCATTTGGGTTATGATCTGAACGGTTTGTACAGGACACTCAGGCTGCTCTTCTGCTTCACTCCGTGCCTGCAGCAGCTCCAACTCAGGATCCCCAGGTCAGGAGGAATCACCTCCTTTAATCTGACCATTTCTCAGTTTCTAAGGACAACACACCTCCTTCTATCTCCTCATGCCCCACAGAAGGGATCCCAAACACACTGAACACCACCCTGCCCAAGTCTCCTGCTTGGCTGTCATTCCAGCAGTAGTTTCAGGCATCCCAGACCGAGTCACACAGCTGTCCTTGAAGCTGATCAAACATCTCTTGTACATGTCTTGGGAAATCCAGTGTAGACTACAATAGGAAAGAAATTCCAGTACCTGGACTGGAGAAGATTATCCCTGAAAAGCTAAAACCATCAGAGCCCTCTTACACTACTTCTCCTTATCCCAAATGCAGAGGCAGTCTATGGAACAAAACTTATATCCTTCTTCCTCTTTCCACGCTCCTCACCATTATGCTTCTGGAGAAAAACATCAAAATAAAACAAAAGAAGAAAGTATGACAAATAATAATAGAGGACCTTGTCTATCCACTAAAACTAGACTTTTGTTCTAGATCTGTTTGTTCGTATCTTTCTTTTCCTGGCATCAACAACGATCTCAGAGTAAAATCATTTATTTCTTTTAAGTCTACCTCAAACTGTAGATACAGTCATTGTTTTGAATATTAGAAAGGGTGCCTCAGCTCTCTGGTTTGAAAACCTATTAAATTTCGCTCAGAAATAATAAACAGCCCTAACAGCCTCCAACAGCTTGAACCACCAAGATGCTCAACACAGCCTCTGCTAAGTGGATAGGAGGAGACAGAAACAACTTGAGTAATTTAGAGCTTATCTGTGGGATTTGCTAATATAAAATAAGATTTAAATGTATAACACAAAATAAATATGGAAATAAGAATGGTGCACAATACATATCAAAAGTAGCAAACACACGCATCCTACCCAGCACACACAGGGCGGAACAGCAAGTGCTGTAAAGAAAAGAAATCCAAAGAAAATTGCTTTGCCTGCTTGTCATGTGCTCCGTGGAAGAGCTGCAAGAGCTCCCACCCAGCTCTACAGGTTTGGGAAACTTGGGAATCTCATGAACTGCAGGAGTGATGGATCGTGTTTTGTGTGCACTTAACGCTGGAATAATGAACTTCAGAAGGTTTGCTCCTCGGCAGTTCCCGGTGGTGAGGAAGGGACAAGTGGCGAGAGGGGGCTGCTGGCGCTGCCAGGCGTGTGACATCAGCCCTGTGGATTGGCTGCCAGTGACATCATTTTATTATTCAGCCTCGTGTTTGTATTTCAGCTTCCCCCTTTCAGGGACCTCCGGACCTCACACAGCTCCTCAGAGCCGAGCGGCAGCGCGTCCGAGCCGCCTCGGCCTCCGGAACAGCCAGAGAACAGAACAGGCCTCTCTCCTTGTCCTGGAGCTGGGAGGCCAAGCAGGGGTCACGGGCTTACAGCAAGAGTTAAAGCAAAATCCCTAAGAAATTTGTTGCGGAGAAAGACCTGAAGAGTGGCAAATGGAAACCACATGCAACGCAACGGCAGAGTTAACAACACCCATGCACACAGGCGGAATTGCACACGGATATAACAGAGTGTATGGAAACAGTGCAAGGACTGCTCATCGGCAGTATCCATTCTTTTGTTAACACCCATAAGGATCCACCACAAAGCACTGTCATCCCTGTTCACCCCTGCACAACACGAGGCTGCCTTTGTTCCAAGCTCACATCCTGCTTCCCCTTACACGCTTGCCCCTCCTGAACTCGGACGCCTGTAACCTGATACACAAGAATGTTAATTTCTCAAGTGATTTTTGTAAAAGCACAGAATGGAAGTAACTTGATATTTTCTCCATCTTGAAAAATATTATTTTATAGCACATACAAGAGTAGGAAAATATATCTGGTCTACAACAACGCTTTGGGAAAATAAAGTGAAGAAAGGGCTGTTCTGCCTCTGGGTACCTACTACCCAGTATGTTTTCTGTTCAACACGCACCAGGATGTGTGTGCATATATCCAAACGCATACATCTGTGAATTATTCATGTGCACACAAACACAGATCAATCAGGCAAAAGATCAGTTTCCAGCAAGTACAAAAACACCTAAGTTAATGCCGAGCTTGAGTGACTGCTCTCAGGCACAGTGTACTGTGCCCGCCTGCTCATGGATCCAAAAGCACCTACAGAGCCTGCATCTCAAAAACATGTTATGAGCAATTTACACAAAATCAATTAAACAAACACAATCATGCTCTCTAAACTAGTTCATCTACAAAATGCATTTTCTGCTCACTCCCAGCAGCGTGCATTTGAAGCGTGTATCTCACAACCCACACCATCCCACGGAAAGAACACAACCCTGAAGGACGGGCATCCTACAAATCCTGCACCTCTGACTCATTCCCAGGGATATGGACAGGCACCTTGCCATGCAGGAGTGTAGCTCAGACATTGCTGTCCCAACACAGCCTACCAAGAAAAGCTTCTTGTGCATGACAGGCACTACCACAAACCACTGTATAAATTCAAGCCAACGTAACTTCACGTTCCACCTTAATTCACGTACAGCATCACTACACTACATCAGTCTTACACTTTATGATGCCACTGTTTCTCCTATAATAAGAGAACAGCAGTATTTCAGGACACTAAATCAAGGTGTTTGGTTTTATTTTAAAAAGTATCCCCCAAACTCCAGAACTACTTTTAAGACTGCATCTTAATTTAAATTTAATATATATTGCTTCCTTGTGCTGGTGGATCCCCCATCCCCCCCACAACAACCTTAAAACACTCATTCATGACATCCCTACCTTGGCGTGTTTTACCAGGACAATAATTCAGCCCTCTTTCGACCCAAGGAAACAGAATGCTTTTATGTGCAAATGAAATAAAAATGCTATAAAACTCTTCTGGCTTCAAGACAGCAATAAGATGAGGGAAAACCACTGGTGAAATTAAGGAAATACAGAGTGAGATTTTCCTTTGTTTACCAGGTGTGGTTTGGAATATGGGATTTCACAGGGGTGTCTCCCACCGACCATGATATCAGTGATCAAAGTTTTCTTCCTGCCATGTAAGAAAAGACTTGAAAATGCAGAACTTGTTCTCCTCAACATGTGCGGATCTGGGTTAACAGGGTAAAGTCCCCATGGATCAGGGACAACACAGGTACAGCTCAGTCTGCTCTGCAGCAGGCACAGAGAGCTGCTGGAAGACAGATCTGCTCTCTGCTGCTATCACAAGGGAGCAGGTCATGCTTGGAGCACCACACAGAGCCCTCTGGCTCAGAAAGCTTTCCCTGACTTCAGCAAACAGGCTGCAGTAAGCAGGACATGTAACAACCTCTTCATTTATCACACACTTTCCAGAAAGCTCCACAACTCCAAGCGATCCGTTTTGCACAAAGCAGTGCATTCTCATCACTCACAAGAACACACATTCTTCCTCCGTACAACTCAGCAAGAGCACCCAACACTGCACCTGAGCATACCCCGGAGCAGGAATGGCCCTGGGGAACCGTCCTAGTTTCCAGGGAAATGGAACTTCTTTAGCTCCTTTGGCAAAAGAAAAATGTTTACTGGCTGGTCTGATACAGTTTTTTCAAAGAATAATGAAGTTGAGTTCTCCTCACTCTGATTTTGGCTATGAGACTGCAAAAGTTTCCAGACTTTTTCCAGACTTTTCCCCCTAACCCCCCCAGACCTCAATAAGCCTTCCTAACATTCCTTCAACCAACCAACCAGAAGTATCAGCCCAAACATGATCCAAAGAGGAGGACTGCAAGAGTCACCACTGCAAGAGGATTCTTCTATCACCAGCCAGTGGCAAGAACCTGCAGGACAAGGCATCATGAGACAGTTTCTACAGATGAATCAAAGCCAGCAAGCATGGAAGTTCCCAAACCCAGTGAAATATCTCCCCAAATATAAAAAGAAAGCAAGCTCCCAGTTGATGAAATAAGACTGATGAGCACCAGTCTCAGGTGGATTTCTTTCAGAAATCATGTTACAGCAACCACTGGTCACCTAAAACAGAGTTTCTCAAGCTCAATTTAAACAAACGTGAGAACCTGGCCTCTAAGAAAATGGTTCTGAGATTTATTTTGCACAGTACTGGCACAAAGTGCAAGGTATTACACCTGCTGGGCATTTATGCATTGCTTTTAGTATTTTCTAGTTTCATTCTCTTTTGCAAATGTGGAAAGGCTTGCATTTATTAGCAGGAAACTACACTTCCAATGCCTTCTATGTCACCTACAGAGAGGGCTCAAGCTGAGAAGAAGGGGTTCAAGTGATGCCATTTATTTTGAGTCTCTCCATCAGGATCAGCTTCTGGATCCTGCCTAGCTCCTTCCTTCTCTCACTACGCCTACACTTCCAGGGAAAACTAAGGAAAATCTAACACCTCCAAATGCTGCCACATATAAAAAACATACTAGACAAAACGTGAAGGACATGAACCAAATCCCAAGAAGGAGCTTGTGGGTATCTTTTATTTATAACACTGAATGAAATACTGTAGAATTGGAGGTGGGGGGAAGGCTGTTTTCACAGCAGGACTTTCCCTGCAGCACAGACTGCAGGCATGGGCACTCCGCTGCTCAGAAAAAAATTTGGAACAACTGGCCAGGAAGAACAAAAGCAAGAAATACTAAGCTCCAAACAAGAAGAGAGGTAAACTCAGCTTCCCCCACCCACCTTCCACAAAAACATCAAATATTTCCTTTCATAAATAATTGCAATAGGATGCCATAGACTTTTCCAAGCAGACAATAGCTGGATTGTGTAATGTTTTGCCCCAGGCAGGGCCCGGGGGGAGGGGGACACAAAGGCCGGCTTTCAGAGCTTGGGGCCTCTCGCTCCTGCTCCACAGCCTTGCTCCCTTCCTACTCCCTTCCTACTCCTTCCCTTCCCTTCCCCACGCTGGGACCGGGCAGTGGTGGCCATCGGAGGCTCCTGCTACACCCACACACAACAACAGGCAGCAAAAAGCAAATAAACAGAATTATGAAGCCCTTCTGGCCCTGCCACAGACCTCACATGGAGCAAAAACCTCTGTTTTCCCCAGGAGGGGACACTGGGGGAGTGATCTGGGGGTGCCGGTGACAGCCAGGGGTGACCAGTGACAGCCAGGGGTGACCAGTGACAGCCAGGGGTGACCAGTGACAGACACAGGTGGCACCCACTGCTCCCCTGGCCCATCGAGTGCCCCCAAAGAAGCCCAGCCTCTGCTGGGTCTCAGGTCAAGAGGGCAAAGCTGAGTTGGGGATATTAAAAGAAAACAATCAAAAGATCTTTTCTGCCTATGAGGTGTTTTGGAAGAGTCGCCCGTTCGAATTGGGGAAGCTGAGCGGTGTCATTCCCAGACTGATTCACCTTCCTCCTTCACGTTCAGAATTTAAAAACCACCTGCCCTGGGAACATCAAAGGAGCCCCAGTGCTCCCCAGGCAGCCATGGCCCTGCTCCCCTTTCATGTGCCAGCTCAGAGCCCGAACCAGCAACAAGCTTTGCCTGTCCCTGTGCAAAACATTTCTTCCAAACAGATGATTCAAGCCTGCCTGCCCCACCTCGGAGATAAGCACACTCGAAAAAATTTTATATATATATATTTTTATCACCTGCATGAGGAAGTACTCGGGCTGGGAAAAGCCACAGTAACAGGAGTGCCCAACCCTGCCTGCCCAAAATATGCATTAATTCTCCTTAGCAGAGCAGCCTGTACTTGTACCACCTCAGCACTGTCATCTCCCCAAAGCCAAATGTTTACTGTAATATACTGTTTATATATAACCTAGTATATTATTCTGTGTAAACCAGCTGTAATAGCATGAAGTCAGCTGTGAGACCGAATAGCCTCTTCTTTACAACAGCAACAAGCAGAGGACGCTTGGCCAGTTGCAAGAGCACGGGTAGTTGTGCCAAGTTTGCAATAAATCAAGTTGTTTTGTTTGGGTTTTGAAGTGCAGCAAAAAGACGTCAATAAATGCATCAGTGCAGGTAAAATGATCTGAGCCGCACTTCAAAACACCCACCACGTGAGGTGCACAGAAAACAAGGGGCAGGTGCTGGCTACAGAAATTAAACCAAATTTATGACGAATTTATGCAAAACACCTGCTGCAAAACTGGCAGGGAAAAAAAGAAAAAACAGAATATAGAAGGAAAATATAACGTCAAAAAACTTTCCAAGGTGCATCTACAGACGGAGACACTGCCTGTTTTTCCAGAGGCTAAGGCATAAAGAGGCACACAAAAAATGGGGAAAAGCTAATGGAGCAAAATCACCTGATCATTGACCTTACCTGGTCATACTTTTAAAAATGTGCTTTGAGACATGAGAGCGCATTTGAACGATGTTCTCCTTTTCTACAAAAGGAGAATTTCCCTAAGTCACTCAACAGCCATGGAACACACCGGAACATCCAAAGGCTGAAGTGTCCCTCCCTGCCCCAAATCAGAGCTGTGTGAGTTCACCTCTGCCAGCCCCTGCCTGGCAGGGCAGCACAGCCTCCTCTGCACTTTGGAGCCCCTTCGACCTCAGGGCATCAGCACTCACCAAGTAAAGGAACAGAGACTCAACCAAACTTCACTAAGGCATGTAATCAAGAATAAAATTAATGAAGCACCTTTATATTTTTTTTTGGTCAGAAGTATTTGCCCCACCTCTCTACACATAGGTACCTATTTTTACCTCCAGACTCATTGGTGATAATTTGCAGAGAGATTTAAGCCGCCACCCATCAACTAACATTTCCACAATCCATATCTGTGAGAGCTCAGTCTGGGGTTACAGTGGTTCTGTGTTTCCCTCTTCTCAGGTTAGCAGAGAATTCTGACTGAAGTTAGAACATGTGGAAATGTATTTGAGAGACACAGTAACATCATGCATACACTAGAGAGTGAAAATCCTGAGTATAAATCAAATACGTCCAAAACGGCTTTAGAAGCTCATTCCACAACCTACTTCAACCAACCTCTGTCATGACAATCTCCAGCCTGGGCTCAGTAAATCCTTCAGTTCAGACCATGGATGATTTTGGGAGAATGGTGAATCGCTGGTACAGCCACATTTTGGTTCACTGAGGGCTTGGGAGAGCCAGGCCTTGTGTGGATCACCAGAAAAGGACATTTATACCTATTCCTACTGCTTTTTTACACAAGTATTACACTTCAAGAAACATGGATGAAAAACATGAGGACTTTAAGAAAAGCAGTTACTTAGTTAACAAAACATTTGTTTCTAACACCAAATTTCGTACTTCCCAAAAACTTTTATCCTGAGAGCCAAACTGTAATATTTAGATGTGAGGCACATCTCACACCACCTCGGTTCAGGACTGGGATGCAGTCCTTTAAATGAAAGGCTAAACCTGTGCTGTTCTTGACTAGTGGGAGCCTGGGCTTTACAAGGCACCTTATCGTGAGAACAGGCTCTCTCAAGATTCCCAAACCCAATTTCTAAACCAAAAAGATTCAGATAAGTATCTGAGCATTTGCAATGCTTATCTGCTAGCTGCTCTTCTCATTTCTGCCTTGATGTTTTGTAGGGCTCCACAATGAATGTTTGCCTAAACTCTAAAGAGAATTTCATGGCTATGCAAGTTAAAATTCCTCCACACATAGAGATAATTTAGAGGGAAATCTCCCGTGTTTTTCTGGAGAATGTAGAAACTACATTTGCCTTCTTTATATGTGGTGCAGTCTGACAACACTCACAAGAGTCTCCTACATATCCACATGAACAGTGTTGGGGTCTCCATAAAGTTTGTCTTTAAGTCATATGCACAAATTGCCAGAAAAAGAGGTGATTTTCCTCTGTAACTTCATTTTTTAGTCCGACTTTCAAAAAGTTCATTTGTTGGCATAATTTATGTGTGTGATCTTGTAGGATGAGCTATTTACTTAAAGCAAGGAGTTTCTCACCATCCTCAATCAAGCACAGCCCCTTATGCAGTGCTGTTTGACCTGGGGTACTTCATCTTTCCCTCGTGTTTTTTTCCCAGTCCATCCCATTTTGCTTTACTAAAACACCTTCCAACAACAAGACACAGTATTATCCTAGGCCAGGATCATGTGCTTAGGCTCATCTGAATGTGGAAACCCTGCTCTGCAATGCAAGGTAGTATTCCATAATTACACATCGAGGCAGGTACCTTGCTAGTAAAAACACTCAGGGTACAAAACCAGAAAGGCAGCGCAGCAGCTCCCACCCGATCTGCAACACGAGCTCCGTTCTGTGCAAGCCTGGCAACCCAAGGATTTCAAAACCACTTCAGCCCCACAAATTCAGTGCCAGCTGGGAGAGGGCAGATCGCATGTTGAAGCTTTATAACGAAGCGAGAAGGTAAGATACAGCAACTTCTGCAAAACACCTCCTAATGACAGCCCACACAGCCATTACAGAGGCCAAACATATCAGCTTCCCACTCAGCAAAGCTGCCAGAACTCAACTCAAAGCAAAATTTATATAAACGGAACAAACAGTATCATATTCAGCTATCGCTTGTGACTGCCTTCATTTTGAGAGCGAGAAAACCAAAGGATTCTGAGATACCGAAAGAAGGCGGGAAAGGCCTTTCCCACCCTCACAAACAGAACAATCCTTCTGTTACCCTGTTTTGAAACTTCTCAATACTCCAAAGCAGCTCTGCAGCCATAAGGGCTTTTCAAGATAGTAGTTTTCTAATCCTAAAAAAAATCCAAGCACATAACCAAAAGCTCTTCACATACACTCTCCTTGCTTTCACACCCCAAATGCCATAAACATCATTAGCATCTTACTGCCCGTTTTCCTTTTATTCCTCCTTATTCATTAGATCAAAAGACTTTAGTGTGATAGTGTTAAAACACTGAGGAACATCAGTATCACACACACAGAGAAGCCTTGGGAACTCACACTGACCTTCCAAATGTGAACTAAATCCCTGCAACAACACTAAACATAAGGTATTATGTGTAGCAGGAGCTCACTCTCAGGGCTTCTAAAACTGGAGATGGGGAAGGAAAAGCTTCTGTGAGTATGAAAATAAATTGCTTATACACTGTGTGTTTGTCAGATTGAAAAGGCATCTAATACTATTTATTTTTTATTTTGAGGGACAAGCTTATAGAACTTAGGATTTCCAGTGCTTCCTTCTTAAATTACGTGACACGATATTACTGAAATCAACAAGTCAGATCACTAGTCTTGCACATCAAAATACATAAAAAGATACCAGGATGAAATAAAGAGGGTGGTGGAAACAAAAACAAACACTCTATGAATAAAAGCATTACCTAAGAGCCAGCTTCCCCTCTCAGTATTTTCAAGAAAATTCTAAGAGGATTTGCAGAGTTAAAGATAAGGACCAGAAGTGAGATAACAGATGGCAATGGAAAGAAAGCAGCATGTAATAACTTGATAGGGTACATTCAGTACTCCAGCACGTTAGAAGAAACCCAGAGACAACTTCCACGTGCATGTTACTTGGTTCCCTATTTATGAACAGCAGCATCATCAAGGGCTCAACACATAATATTTAGTATTTTATTTACTGGTCTCTGTTTCAGCAGGGCAGCCCAGTAAGGAGAGACTTTGAACATGACCTGGCCACCAGCCTGGGCTCCTCACCCTGCCCAGAATCCATGGGAGCAAGCCTGCAGCAGGTCAGCCCTGCAGAAGTAACACAGCACCTGCAAACACCCAAGGCTGAACAAAGGTTGCTTCTGTGGTGGGGCTGCTTGGTTGGGGGATTTTGCTGGGTTTTTTTGTTGTTTTCCAGGGCTGCGCTTCAGAGCTCTGTGTTTTCTGAGAAGCAGCAGACATGGTCTCCCAATCCTGCCAAGCAACCGAAATATCACTGGTCAATAACCTTCTCTGCTATCACCACAATTGTTGCTTTTTTGTTTTGCTTAAATTTCCCAGGCTACAAGCCAAGCCTTTCAGAGGCAATGCATTGTCTCTAAGGTAAAGGTTGGTGATCCTGCATTTTTCTTTACATTTCCCTGGTAAAAGCACTGCTGACAAACACTGTCCAACCTGTGTGTCCCATTCCACCCAGGGAGGAGGTCAGGCACCCACAGCTTCTATGCCTGGGCCCCCATGGTTGTCAGCTCCAGAGGTGGAGGTACATCAGTAGCTGCCTAAAAAATGGCAGTGAGCAAAGGCAAGAGAAAAAAAGCGTATCTTGATCCAGAGGTCAGAATTACTACATCAGAAAAACTGAACAGGTCTGAATCTGTACCCGGAGGACTGAAATGTGAAGGTGTTCTGCATCCCCATGGCAGGGACAGCAACACACGCAGAGGCAAAGCTGCCCAGCTGTGAGCTGCATGTCCTCAGACTGTGGAGGAAGCAGACATACAAGGAATACAAAACTGCCATGAACTGCTGAAAAAAAAAATCCATTTATTTCTAAACAGGACTCCTTTAAAACAGCCTTACAGGAGCAAACACCTAAAACAGTGCTGAAAAACTATGTAAACTGTAGAACCCAAGGCTGCCAAGGCACTTTGTACCACCCTTCCCCTGAGTGTGCTTTGTGGAGTTTAGTCTTTCAGTGAAGTCAGGGTGCTCAAATTATGATAAAAGACTTTCATCTCTGGCCATGAGATGTCAAGTCCCCAGTACACAGTTACGATTTGAGAAGGACAAACTGCAAGGTTATCATAGCTGGGCCCAGTTTCAAAGCAAGTCACCCCCAATGGTAAGGAATTACAGTTCTGACCTACATCCAAGCCCATCTTTTTATTTGTTGGAGACACAGGGGCATGGAGTCAAGCTACAGTAGTCTAAAAAACAGAAACAACACGCTAATTAAAATAAAAAGAAACACACAATAATAACCTACCCCCCTGCACCTCCCTTGGCAAGTACAACACAGTCTGTGCATCTGCATGGCCAGAGGACAGAGATACACCAAAACCTGCACCCCAGAACCGCACCTGCCCTTCCCAAGGTCACTTCAAAAAGCTCTCCAGGCTACTCATAACTCAAGCAGCTCTGCAGGATCTGCTCTTAAATAAATATATAACGCACACACGTATTTAAAAACCTAAGTACGACGCCAGGCATTTCTCGTGTTTGTTGTGTTTCTGTTCAACCAGCTGCACACAGACATGCTTGGTAAAAAATACAGCTGTGTAGAAAGCCCATTAAGGAGAACAGCTATATTTTTAATTACCTCCAAGGCAAAGATTACAGCACACAAAAACACAGAAGGGCAATGTTTTGCTTTGGTGGTGGGGTTGGGGTTTGTTTTTTAATTTGTTTAAAAAGTGCTCAAGTCAGTGGCAATTAAAAAATTCCTGCAGTAGCTTAGAATCAACTAAAGCCCAGAACAATCTGTAACAACATCACACAGTATCACCTTATTTATCAGCCCGCTGCTCATGAACCACAGATAAAAAGTTTCTGCCCCAGACATAAATAAGCAAAGGCAAATTTACGTCATGCAAGAAAAGCTCTGCGAGGAAAGAAATCAGTGAGACAGGCAGAGACAGAGATAACATGTTCTTTGGGTTCAAAACACCCAACTGGTCTGGAAGCACTGCAGTAAGGGTGTATCCTACAGGAAAAAGAATTCCCATGGAGATCACAGGGATGTTTTAAAACCAGATGAAGCCAAGATGCAGGAGGACAGAGTTTCTTCTCAAAGAAGAAGCCTGTAGTTTGTGCACGATTTTAACCTGCAGCAAGGTCACAGCTCCATGTACCTGTACAGAATTCTGCATGCAGCCAGCCCTGGCTCTCTCCACCTGGCTTCTCTTGGAAGAATGGGAATAGTCCATCAGTTTACCCCACGGGCTCACTTTAAATCTTTAATTTTGTTATGTTCAAGCTGCTCAAATGGAAATCACCTAACAAGCACAGAACAGAAGCTTAGCTCATGCTAGATATAAAGATTAAAAAATCCGGGATTTCCCCATCTCCTTTCAGCCTAACACTGGCAACAAATGAATTTAATTTCAAGAAAAGATAACCACAAAATAAAATAATATATATTTTCCACACACTAAAAATAACTGACAATTGTTATGGGTTTGTTTGTTTAATAATATATTAATATGAGGAAACTAAGAGGTATTTTCCTTCTTTGTTTCAGCTCAGTTTCACTAAAGAGCTTATAAAACCCCCAAAGAACATGTCTGAAACTGCAAAGCCACAAACACATCCCTCCCCACTTCCCTTCCCAGGTCCTAGTCCCTAATGTGCAACCAGGTAAAGCTCAGGGAAGGAGAAAGGAGTTTTATTAGCAGAGGGCTCAGAATTGGAGGGCAACCACTGAACGTTGCCTGGAGCTAAACCTCTAAAGTTCCTCGTTGGCGAAGTGTGCCTGCCTTTGATCCACCGAGTTCAGAGTCCGCTTACTTAACCTCCACAGGAAGAGCTCACTTATGTGGTGCAAGATGAGCTCTTTCCTACACTTTCTTCCACAGTTCAAAAAAACTGGCACACTGACAGGCTTTGCACATTTCCAAATATAAAAAAAAAAATAGCACGGCAAGAATTTACAAGTAGTGATATCGCTGACGACAACCCACAAACCATCTACCTCCCAAAATGTGATTTTTTTCATGAGCCAGGTCCACAAGAGATCACAAGTTCCAGAGTCAAGGATATCTCCTGAACTAAACATGATAAGCCAACAATCTCACAAAATATTTTAGTGTGTACTTTGTTAAGCATCCTACCAAAATANAACCCACAAACCATCTACCTCCCAAAATGTGATTTTTTTCATGAGCCAGGTCCACAAGAGATCACAAGTTTCAGAGTCAAGGATATCTCCTGAACTAAACATGATAAGCCAACAATCTCACAAAATATTTTAGTGTGTACTTTGTTAAGCATCCTACCAAAATAATTGATACAGAATTGCAGAGAGAGACTGACAAGGTCCTTCCAGAAAAGATACCCAGAGTATTCCAAGTATCTTCCTTGTTTATAGAAAACTTAAATAAAAACTGTCCCAAACACATTTCCCAACACATTTAGAGCAGGATTTTTCAGATGCCTCTGCACCATTTTGGTGGGGTCACACTAAACACGTCTGCAGCCTACACTCACACAGAAACAACATGTTGGTTTGGTTGACTCTCAGGAAAAACAAATGGAAATAAGATTGTGCAGTCTGGGTGGAAGAACAGCCAAGTCTGCCGAGTTCTACTGCTCAAAAGCTTTCCATCAGCTGGGCCCTGAAGATGCAACTCCTATGCCCAAACTATGCCCCAAGTACTCAACTCTTCACATGAAAACTTATTTCTGCACTACAGTCCATTATCTGTGTATTGCTCATCATCAAAAAACCAACATTATCTGCAGACATCTTTTGTAACAACCTGAAGCCACATTCCAGTCGCTGTGAGCCAGCCTTTTTGTAGCCCACAAGTCTCTCAAGTCATCTCAGCTTACTCATCCCTAAAGGTTTTTCTCCAGAGAGAAGTCTGCACTAATGGATACGAGTCACAAAGTGGCCCTTAACGCCAACACTAAAAAGGGAATCAGATTTTGTATCATCAGAAGTTTATCACTGCTTACTTTGATATCACCAGAATGCAAACTAGTCTGGCTAGAATTTGCTTTGAGGGGTGAGCAAAGCTCTGCTCAACTCTGCNTGCCGAGGACAATGGCCCGTCTCTTCATTTTGGGTGAATAGGAAGCGAGGGTGCCATTGTCACCCGGCTTCAATGCAGTCACAACAAAGGGCTCTGAAGTGCCGAAAATAATGGGCTACCTAAAGTATCCGGGAGGAGGAAGGGGAGGGAGCTCTGTGCTAGCCACGGCCCCCTTTCTGCTGGCCCTCCAAACCGGGCCGTGTGTGCCAGGGAGGCAGCACAGGGAGATGCCACCGAGCCGAGGACACGGCGGGGACACCGCTCTGCCCACGGGGCAGGAGGGACTGGGTGGGATGGTTTGGAGAAAAGGCAAAGCCAGGAGCCACGGGCTTCGGTGTCTGGGCGGGCTTCAGGGGGGAAAGGAGGATAGGGACAGGAAGGCAACAGCACGGAAGCGAAGAGAGCCGCACGGCAGATTCAGCGGGGAAAAAAGAAGGGACGCGATTTGCTCTTTTAAAAAAAAATAGGCCATAGTATCGCTGAGAGGCAGCGGGTGAATGGAAGGCAGCGCAGGCTGCTCTCGTAGCGCGGTCCCTCCTCCCCTTCTGGTGCCTCATTCATCAATGGCTGCTGGGGCTGCGCGGGGCACGGCCCGGCCTGGAGCGCAGCTGCTGCAGGGAGCCCGCTGTCCGTGCTCCGAGCACCTCCCTCGGCCGGGAANCACGGCCCGGCCTGGAGCGCCGCTGCTGCAGGGAGCCCGCTGTCCGGGCTCCGAGCCCCTCCCTCGGCCGGGAACCGGCGCTGGAGGAGGCTCCGGGGCTGGAGGGGGGCTCTGGGGCCGGCAGGAGGGCTCTGGGGAGGCTGGCTCGGCAGCAGGGCCCGGACAGAGCCCTCCCGCCGTGCAGGTTCGGCGCCTCTCCCGCCGGCTCAAAGCTCGCCTTTGTCCTCCCTCCGTGCGAAAGAAATCCCTGAGAACATCACCCAGTCACAGAACGTGCAAGGGACACATCGCGATCATCGAGCCCGACCAGGTGTATGTGCACAGAGAAACAACCAAGGCAAAAATTTCAAGAAGAAATCGTCCCCCCAGTCTTGTTAAAAGCGATGAAACCGCTCTCCTTCGCACGCCCGGCTTAGGTGACTTGTAGGTAACTCTGGTGCGCCTTGTGTTTGCAGCTAAGAATTCCTTCGGAACATTTTAATTAGGAAGAACAAGGCTCAAACGTGCCATAACAATATCAGCGCTAATAAATCATGGGCTGTACAGTATCCTACTGTTCGTAGCTACAAAGGGGGATTTCCAAAATGCTTCTTTCAAAAAGAAAAAAAGGAAGAAAAACGAAAATATGCACAGAAGTGAGGCAGATGCATGAAGGAAGGTAAAGAACCTACCTATTATGCTCAGACTCGCACAGATGCAGGAATATTAGGAAAAATGTTTCTAGGCATTGCCCAAAAACTGAAAAATTAATGATAGATGGTAAAAGAAGCCAAGGCCTGACCAAGGACCTTATTTCATTATCAGAAGATAAATTAACTTACTGAAATTGTCACCATCAGTCTGAGTTACTTATTTCTGATTCTCCTGGTAAACAAACAAATTCCTGCTGAAAAATGAGCAATTCTCCTGCTAAACAATAAATCAGGAGTTTAATCCACTTCTTACAAAGCCATTTAATAATAGACTTACTTTTACAGCCAACTTTCCAAGAAGATAAGTAATTCCCTTAAGAAAGCAGTTTCTTATTCCAAAATTAGAATAATTTGACAACGTAAAAGATGACAAATAACATCTCTCTTCCATTCTGCTAACCCTCCACAGGGGCCCCAGCCCAAACAGCAGGCAAGTGGGAGCAGGCATCTGCCCAGCTCACCAGCAGGAAAAGGCAGCCTGCCCTCCTCCTTTTCATTTTACACTGGGTAGGAAGAAAGGAAGGATCACATTTGCACTAGTGAAAAAAAAGGATCTTGCAGAACTAACTCAAGATCCCAGCTACATCTTTTATCACCAAAACAGTTTTCTCTCTAGACCAGAAAAAGAAATAAAGGCCTTGGATTAACACAAGCTCAAACTTGACTCAAATAGATTAAAGATGCAGATATTTCCATGTCAACGTTTCATAAAAGTGCCCACAGAATACTGTGAGATGGTGCAAGATCCTCAGCACTGATCCATCATCTCACAGGCATTTCAAAAGAGAATTTCCAAACTCCCAACCAGGTAACCATTACCACACCTGACTCACTTGGATGTCTGCAGTTACCAAAAGGAGTTTACTCCACACATGCATCAATCATTAAACATTCAGAAAGCACTTAAAAACTGCAGGCAGTGTCCACCCTGCTCCCACCCCACATCACCCCTCAGGTTCCATCTCCTCTTGTCACACATCTGTGAAACCTCTGAGTCAATTTTGTAATCCATAGTGTGGCTTCTGAAGAACAGGTACTGTTACCAGAGCCAAAGGCAAACCACAGCTGGCATCTCTCCCCTGAAGAATTATTTGTGAAGTATTTTGCAAGCTGCCTAAGTCTAAAGTGTACTTCTGGAGATGAATTCCCACTGGCATTTGATGAATACATACATTGCTCCCCACAGGTGTGATCACTGGAGATTTTCTACTGCCAAAAGAAGAGCTGAACCCACAAGCCCTGCAGGAGAGCATGAACACATCAGCACCAATTTTCTATGGGTGCCGTTTCCATTAACACTGGTGGAACCACTTTCACTAAAACAGCACTAGCAAGGACAGAAAACTTTTACAGCAGATCTGTAACACCAAACTCTCGTGTTCATCATCTGGGCCTCCTGCAGGACACGTAAATCAAAGAGCAGCACCCATTCAGCTGCTTGTTTGGCCCAAATCATCCAGAAGGAATTTTTTGTTTGGCCAAGACGCGCACCAAACAGTTCCACAAGGCCACATGCCCTGAGCCACTGTACACTGACCACACTTCAAAAGTGCCAACTGCCATGAGCATTCATGTTTGTATTTATGTATGTACATGCACATATAAAACACATACACAGACATTATATATTTATCTTAGCCTGCTTCATAGCACAGCATCCCAGGAAACAACCCAGGGGAAGGAAGTTCCTCAATTTCCCTTAAATTTTGTGGCTATGCCCTTCAGGTGCATTTTTGCAGAGGTGTTATGTGATGATAGAAAGTCCCTGGCCAGCTTCAGAAGGGAAACAGCCCCTTCAGGTACCCCCAAACAAACAATAAAAAAAAAATCCCAAACCCAATCCAAACTTTGGACTCTGATATCCTTTAAAGCTCTGCAATACCCTGCTGTTTTGTATCAAAAGCAGATCAAGTTTTGCAGATAAACAACACATTTGGTTGTTTTTGCAGCCCATAAACCACAGCTCTTCCTCCTGTTTGTGAATTAGATCTTCTCGTATAGCATACGTGACAAGCTAAACGAGATGTTCTCTGTCTTAACCTCGATCCTCCACGACCTCAAGCAGCAGAGATTTGCTTTCTGTCCACAAATATCCATGTCACATGTATCCAAACACCACGAGCCACAAGACACACCCCAACACTCTACAGCCAAAGTAGAGCTTCTGGGGCAAAACCAGAAGCCACAAACTGCAGTGCAAACGATCATATCTTGCAGGAGGAAACCTGGTCTCAGATCTCAACAATCTACCATGACCTAAGACAACATTAGGTGATGGAAATAACTTGTTCACCTTAAATGAAGAACTCTAGAGGAGACAGCTTAGTATTTCATATACATCAAAACCATTACTTTTGCAGCCAGCCAGAAAGCCCACATATTTTTCTATTTTTTTCGTGGGGGTGTCAGCTCAAAGTCCCTTACATAGGCTGAACACTGGCTTATGACTAGTAAAACAGCTTTTATACATTCTTCTTCCACTTAAACATCATTATGTACTTTCCTGCAACTTCACCATGATCAAAGTCCTCACAAAACAGAAAAACAAAGTGACAAACAGGATGTATACTAAGAACTTCAGTTGTGCTGGCAAAACACCCAGTATCATTTGCATTCCATTTCAGATCAGTTTGTCCAAAAAATAACCAGTACAAATCATATTATGTTCATACCAGCAGGAAAAAAAAGATAAGATACACAAAAACAAGCAGAGCAAATGAGTTTCCATCTCTGTCACCAAACAAGAACAGACTTCTGTTAGCAAAGATAAAGCAACTGGAGACAAAAGTAAGGAATTAACATTTCCTCTACAGTAGCAACCACCATCAGGAGGTGTATGGCTTGGAGCCAGGCTGTCCTGCAAAACACTGGAGAGATCACATGCAAGTGTCAAGCCAATATCAACTACTCCCTGTCCCAACCCCAGAGCACAGTCCTTGAGTCACCCTTGGAACAGGAACTTCACTTATCTCCATTTTATCTCAGCACCAGGTCACTCATTTTATTGCTGTGTGGACATTGATATTCTTGCATTTCCCATTTTTTCACTCACCTGTCAGTCCACTCCTCATCACCTCTAGCCCATATTTCAGCACTGTTATTGGGACTGCAAGTGTCAGCCCTTGCTCTCAAAGCATGTCTGTGTGGCTCAGTTAGAAATTCAAGAGTGTCCCAGTACTTTGCACAGTTGATACTGGAAAAAGAAGCAGGACACCTTACAGATCATACATTCATTCTCATATGGAAAGAACTGGTGCTGCCTCAAGTTAGTTCTCACTTCCCTGGAGTACTCAACCACTATCAACAGGACTATTCACAAATTTGAAGTGCAGTATAGTCCTAAAGCGTTTGCTGAAGACAAACATTCATCAGTTATTTTGTTTCTTAATTGAGGTTCTCCACAAATGGTTTTGCTGTGTATGACACTGAGGCCAAACACAACAGCAGGGGTTCCTCTCTGTGTAGTTTTCTTATACTGTCAGAGAGCTGCTTTGTAGCATGATTACATTTACCTATCAACTTCCATATTACTTTTTTTGTGCTGTCAGATTCCTGCAAGAACTCCTTGAACATCCTTTCATCTGCTCTCATGCCAGATGGAAGATGCTCACTTCTGCCTTCCCAGTTACCTTCTAATTTTAGCAAGTCCTCTTCCAGACCCTCTTTTTCCACATTGCCCACAGGTCACCCAACGTGATGCACACAGTATCTGTGCAGACAGTTCACCCCTGATGTTCTACCCAGATCTGGATGCACCTACAGGAGGGAGATCATAATCTGGTGTCATATTTACTCCTAACATGGATTTGTACCCCCAGTGTGCTGTGGTAACAACAGCCACCAAAATGGAAACCTCACCAGGGCATGGAACCTGTTTAGCTCAAGAATTACCCAACGCACACAATAGTTTTAATAATTATCATAAACTAGTTTTACTCTAAGCTGTCAGCTCTAGCAAGAGTCTGTCCAAGGCGGGGGAACCTCCCCAAACTTATTTGGGTACAGTATTCAGCTGACTTGATTTGAAGCTACTTTTCCCTTCCAAACACGCACGCCTACTCAGCAAACGGTAACCACAGCTGACTCAGAGGAGGAGGACAGGCTCCTCAGCTTTTTTTCTTCCTGTACAAGAGAAAAACAAGAGGGCACAACACTCACTGCCTCCCTCCTTCCTCCCAATCACAGCCAGCTCAAACAGCAGTGCCTCAAAACAGAGCCAGGAGAAACCTCTTTCTGGGATGCAAGCAACAATCAAACCTCTGCTCTCAAGGCAAACAAGCATCCTCAGCGGAAGCCTGGGGAGGCTATGGGTTTAAAAAGGCATGTGGAAAGCCAAAACTCCGTATCATTCCTCTTCCCACACACACAGACCCGAAGGGCAGAACCAGGCCACCCTCTCCTCTCCCCTTTCCAGGCGCCTCAGACGAGGCTGCAGTGCCTGGAGCAGCTTAAAGCAGACACGGGGCCTCCAAAAGCCGGGAGGAGGCACCCAGCTCCCCTCCCTCATCCGGCACTCAGCCCTTCCTCCGCTTCACCCCTCCTGTTGTTGCTGCTTGTTTTCCTGCCTCGGAGTGCAGAAAGCGCCAGCCGGCTACAACCGCACCCTGGAATAAAAAAAAAATTATAAACACGGGCTGATTTACATGCATGCATTACTTGGATAAACACATCCCTGGCACCGAAAAATCCTCTGGTAGGGAAAAGCAACACCTCTGCCCAGAGAGCTGCTGCAACATCTCAGGCAGGCACCTGGAGCAGAAAAGGCACTTCCAGAACCCCAGTAATGAGGAGCAAAAATCTGCCCCATGTACACATGGAAGCAGCAACTCTGGAGAAGCATTACAAGCCTTTTAGAGGCAACACTCCTCAATCTTTATGCAAAAGAAATGTTGGTCTTTTCCAGAAGTGCAAGAAAATATCGTACAAACCCCACAACCACAGAAACCTGTTGTCCAAAGCATTAAAGACTTTCTGTCGACAATACAATCTCTTTCCTTTCTAAAGAATCAAGACTGCAGATGAAGCACAGACCACAGCTTTTCCTGAGGACTTTCAAGTGTTTTCAAGTGCGCAAGATTTCAAAACACTCCTGAGATAGCCAATTTCATTTCATAAAGGGGAAAGTAGAAAGACAGATTTCCAGGTGTTTGTTTAATTATTGATTAGACGAAGGAAAAGCACCTTACAGAGCTTTGCTGCCCTGTCACACCAGCCTCATTCCTCAGAGCAGGTCACTCCCTGCAACACACTGGACAGACAAGCTTCACAACTGAGCCTCTTCTGACAGGACACATTTCCAAAACAGAGTTATTCAAACTTACTCACATACATTCAAAACTTTTACGCTTTAGTCAAGTCACTAGAAATTTACGTTTCCTAGTGTTTTGCCTTTGCAGTGCTTTAAAGTCCACACAGCAAATACACAACAGAAGCACAGCATTCCTGTATGGGGTGCAAATCCATTTCAACCCCGCTTGGCCACTCATCTAAAGGATTCTTGGATTTTAATATCCACTGAAAAATGTACAGCTACTCCTTACAGCTACGCTTAAGTTCCTGTACAGAGAAGGGTAAGCAGCAGAGCCTCTGCTCAGGGGATACACAAGGAGGAACGCAGAGGAATTCATCATTTACCCTTGCAACACAACGAGACACTGCCAGGCTGTGACAAACCATCCCCTGGGACCATCAACCTGATCTCCAAGTCTTGCTCGCTCACTGACTGTCCCCACCAGAGCATAGACTAGATGACAACCAACACACCACCTTCCTCCAGCTTTGGAAACAACAAAACCTTTCCCACTACTCTCAGGAATCCTCCAGCAGAGCACGGAGTGGTACATGCCAGGGATGGAATCCTGAGGAAGGATCTGCAGCAATGTGACGTGGAAATTGTTCTGAAACTGTAGGATGTTTGTATCAAACATTCCTCTACGATGAACTTTGATTGCTCTGAACTTCCCTTTGTTTTTCAATAGATGGATTTAGAGCTGTCTCTAACCAACAGGACCCACTCCTGACTGCTCTCCTGCATGATAGGCTTTCTGGATTTTTGTGTTTAAGGTAGGAGGGGATGTTTGAGTTAATATGACCTTAATTACACTATGAGCTGCTCATCATTATCAGCTCAGTTTCTGGCAGCAGCAGGTCCCCACTGAGCAGACGCTCCCAGCTGCTGGCTTTGCTGCTCCTCACCACGCCGAGATTATGAAAAACAGTTTCAGTTCTCCCCCCAAATGAATACAATACGACTAAGAAAAAAACCCAGTTTAACTGACAAGCTGCCATTACAGCACTCATCTTCCCCTCCTCTTCTGCCACAAGTTCGTACCAGTAAGGACTTGTTTGAACTACAGAAAGTCAGAGAAAATGGTGTCATCACCAGATAATACTAACTATCAGACTACCTGTTCATTTCAGCTACAGAAAGAACTTGTTCATGGGAAAGGGAACGAATACAGAGCAATACAAGCTTACAGCAACCAGTGGCTCCAAGATGCACAGCCACGTGTTCAAGCTTTTCAAAAGCCAGAACCATCCCAAGCTCAGGTCTCAGCCTTTCAAAGGCACTTCTGTGTACGACAAGAGATGGGAATCAGTAACTTGCCTGACAGGTAGGAAACACACTGATCCCATATCCGAAGAACCAGCGCTGCTGGCTCATCACACACTGCCTGTGTGTGGTTTCACATGTAGTGAAACATAGGCGGCCTCTGTCCCATCAATGATCCCTAAGCTAAATTAAAAGGGTTTATTAGCCCACTGCCAGCTCTGCAAGGGTGGCATTCCTAACACAGGCTCGTGCAAGGGTGGGCATGGAAAAGGAACTGCTCTCAGTAAATGGAAACAAAGCAGCCTGGCAATCAGAGCTTCCAAGTCCGAGACAGCTAAAATTCAAGGTTATTTCCTGCAGCCAATTAAAGATGCAGTTAAAGGTCTGCTTTTCCTAAAGTGCAAGGTGTGGTAGTTCATTCTTGAACTACCATCTAGACTGTTGTAAGTTGTGACACTCTTTTTAAGATTTATTCACAAACAACAGATTTGACTGTCCTGAAAATTTTTTCCACATGCTACACTTTATTATCCTTCACTTCAAAGCTCTGAAAATTCAGAAGCCTGAAATACATTGCAGTTAATAGCACTTCCAGTTTCTTAGATCTAATTACAACCTGAGCTACCACTGCAAGTTAACTTCTAGTCAGTTCTGGCTCTTCTCCCACCCAAAACAAAGTTTACATTTGCATTCTTGGTTCTCGACTACATTTGACTATTTTAAAGTAGCAGAAATTATTTTTATTGTTAAAAATAACTACCATAAATCAGTTGGGAGTTGCAGTTAAAATACATGACTGTATGATAACTAGGCAATAAGAAAGCGATGACAGAGTACAACTAGACCCAACAGAAAAAACATCTATTCACTTTTTCCTCTTTTCTCTCTTTTTTACCTCCTTTCTGAAGGAGCTAGAAACAAACTACTTTCAGAGAACAAATGTGTTGTTCATTTATATATAACACTCCACATATACACAGAATATACTACCCATACTCATACGTGATCACAATATATTCAATCTGCAAATTAATGCAGTAACTTGTATTTTGAACTAGTCAGCAACACAAAGTGCGGCAATGAGAGCACCAAAGGTGACATTATTTTCATTCAGCTGAGGGGGAAGCTCTGATCACAAATTATCAGAGAACTTACCAAATGCAACAGAAAATGTACAAGTTTTCACAATTAAAAAAGTACTGAGGTTAATGGCTGAAGAGCGCAAACACTCTTTTAGCACTGAGAGGGATCTCAGAGAGAAATCTGCTTTGAGGGGGGAAAACCCAAACGAAAAAAACCCCTTCCCTGCGTGGCAGAAGTTGAAATAGTTCCTACAGAATAGCTCACCAGATAGATTCAAGGTCAGCAAAAATCTGCCACATGCAGCATTGATTTGCAATGGCAGGAAAGAACTCACCAGTTCTGTGTTTGACCCCAGTCTGCAGCGCGTGTGAGTGATCTTATGGCCATCTGAGGTTTGGCAAATTTCAAACAGTTCGTTTTAAATTGTCTGGGTGAGGAAAAAACTGTAACACTAAAAGGTAAAACAGAGTTACAGCTGAAGGATGGACAAACCAACATCCCATAACTGTGACTGGCCAGCCAGGTGGGTGGGGAAGAAAAACTTCCCCCCACCTTAGAAACAGGAAAAGCTGTACTGCAGAGCAGTCATCAGGAAACCCTAGAGGAAACGAGCAGGTTTATCTCACTGAGCCCCTGCAGACTTTTCAGGAAGTACTCCAGGAAGCAATGAAAGGCTTCCCTGGCCAGCCGTGGCTGCCAGCAGAGCTCCAGCAGCCAAGTGAGGTCTGAGCAGCGAGGGGCAGGGGTCCAGGTGCTAGATCTGAAGCCTTCTTCCCTCCAGGGAGCAATAAAGAGGCTTCACCATGTGGGATGCACTCCATCCCCTCTCAACAGGCTGATTTGGCCAAGGGCAAAAACCTGCCACTGATTACAACAACGACCTTAGCCAATATACAAAGGAATTAAACTTGAGGGAGGAAAAAGAAAATACCACATTTACAGTCTATTTCCATCTCTTTTGGTAACGTGAGACACAGTCCATTCCAACAGCGAGCAAAAGCTTTCAAAAGAGTGCACAAAGCATTAATATCTTCTGTTGTGTGGGTTTTCACAAGTCTGCTGTGGCCTTAAGGGACACTCAAAGCCACTGCTCAGGTAGTGCCCAGCTTTTGAGCCATTCACACCCTGCCTCACCTGCCCAGCAGCACTGACAATACCAGACTAAAGCCATCAGGTGATGCTTCCAAGCATCACCAACTGTTGCTCCAACTGCTGCTCTGACAAAGGGTTGAGATGGCATCTGACACATTCAGAGACGTTTACCAGGCTCTGGGGATAGAACAAATTGACCTCACTACTCTAAAAGCAGAGCACTGGATTTCACACACACCAGTTCTGGGTGGAATCAAGACGCCAATGAACGAAGCACAAAGGCAAGTGAACTGTCTCAGCAGCCTCTTGCAGGGAACAGACCTGCAGCACAGCTCGTTAAACCTGAAAAACACTAAGTAATTGCATCAACACCTTTATTTTTAAAACGTTCAGGCCGATTTTCAGAATTATTTGCTACTGATATGTATATATACATCACTGATTCATTAAAAAAATTAGGAAGACCAAAATGTGTAGGTACGTATTAAAACCCTGTCCTGGGCTGATTCCCCAGCAGGTTGAGCAAGGGGATTTTCATCCTCTTCTCTGGTGAGACCCCACCTGCTGTGCTGCCTCCAGCTCTGGGGTCCCAAACATGAGGAAGATGTGGAGCTGCTGGAACGAGTCCAGAGAAGGCCACAGAGATGCTCCAAGGAAGGGAAAAGCTCTGCTATGGAAACAGGCTGAGAGCTGGGTGTGTTTTTGAGGAAATCACCCATTTTTGGTCTACCCTGGCAATGAATCAGTATCACAATACCATGTTGGTGCTTGTTGTGTTGGGATTTGAAGCAATTTAAAGGACAGTCTATCAAAATTAGTGTAACTCAGCAATACAAGCCTGGAAGGCAAGCACTGAGATCATTATATAGCTCAATAAACGTGACAAAGGATCTGCTGCTACTACAGTCACAAAGCAAACTCCAGTTCTTGGGGAAAACTCCAGATACAAAAGCTACCCAGGAAGCTGCACAATCCACACATCCCAACCTCTGAACCACAGCACCTTACAGAACTCCATGGGCTTACCGAGCTGCCTAAAGTACCAGCAATTCTGTGAATCTCTAAAATCGGAGCTGAATCCCTCCTACTCCGTTCCTCTCACTGCATCCTTTTCCCAAAATGAACTGTAAATCTTCTGTACACTCAGCAAGGGGGAAAAAAATAAAGAAAAAAGGTTTATATTCATCTCATGCATTAGCTTTTGATGAGCTCTGTTACAAGCTGTCCATACAGCAACAAAAATTGATTCTTTAACCTGAACTCCTAGCAACATTTTCAAATTCTGGCAGCAGCATCTTTGATGCCTAAAGACTGGGCTGACTTTGGGAGTCAGTGGAAAACATATTTATGCATTGTAAATAAATGCTTTTCCATTTCTTCTATTCAAATGGTGCAGATTATTTCTGAAGCTGCAGATTTTAGTTTTAGGCAAGCAAAGAGGAAAAAAAGGCTTGCAACACCGTAATGAGAAAAACCAGTAGAGACACTACCAGACAACCAGATACCAGAATAAATCCTTGATAAAGTCTACGTTTCTTCAAGTAATTCATCAAGAACTGAAGGAATTTGAGGAATACCTGCTTGATAGATCAAAAAGTCAAGGAAAATGATAACAGAAATATTTAACTGTTTACCTTCACTTTGTTTTCAGCCTTTTTTTAAGGAAAACTTTGCTGCACTGCATGAAGCAAACTGACTCTTTTAATATCAGCTACGTTCTCTGCAGATATCCTGTAATTCCTGTGCCTGATTGCACGCTGCCTCCTTGCACTCAGATCACACTCAGTGTGTACAGAAGGTAAACCCAGGGCTGGTGAAAGCTCGGTTGTTACTGCTCCAGAGCTCTCTCGTGCTCTCAGGCTTGGAGCAGCCACAGCTCCAGGATGCACTTGGGGAGAGCGTGTCTGGTGGTTATGTCAGAGGACAGCAAGTCTGGCATCGCACTTCTATTTCAAGCCATGCCAGGGACTGTGACCTTGAACAAGTCACTTCACCAGCTGTTAAGGTACAGACTTCACTGTGGAAGGAGGAGTTGTGATGCTTTAATCCTTGCAGAAATAAGGAGTTATTCAGCAGAAAGGCATGTTTTCAAGTACTGGATTAATCATTCTCTAGATTACTTTTTTTCTTATCTCAAATGGATGCTTTATCCTAAGACAATGAAAATTCACAAGGCTCATTGCTATAAAGTATGGCATTCATAACTGCTAGTGTTAAGAACTCTTATAATTATTTGCCTATTTTTAATCAATCATCACAACTGACATCGACTCAAAATGCGTTTTGTGGCTTTTCTTCATGACTACTTTTTCCTCCTGCCTTTCAGTAAAGTGAAACTTTCCCCACCCCAAAAAATCACAGTTCTCAGTTTCCCCTTTCAGT